>JABUQX010115062.1:17500-30000 GCA_015478945.1 Trachelipus rathkii
ATATATACTAATATTAACCTTTTGATCTAACAAATTCCACTCCTGCAGGCGTGAACCTAAGATTTCAGCTTGCTGTTTTGACAAAATACAGGTCTCGTACTAAATCATTTAGTTCCGGTTGCATAATCATGTGTGGTGTTGCATTTGATTCGTCTGGGATATATGGCATATCTGCAGCACCCGATGCTCTAGCATTAGAGTCAAACAAATCTTCATCTGAGTCAGGAACCTCTTTCCAAGAAGCTGGTGCTATAGGAATCGGTAGGTTCTCATCATTATGGGGGACTGGTCTCCTGGATGAGTTAATTGTCGGATAGGCAATGTTTGCTTTAGTTTTTGAATTGAAGCCACATACATTTGTTAAGCAAAAGTAGCAATCCTGTATATGATTCCTTTGCTCCATCCAATACATCAGCACTCCAAAGGGCAAATGCGCTTTTTCACCTTTTAACCACTGGGTTAATTTAACATAACATGTAATGCCTGTTATGTGTGGGGCCCATGGCTTTTCCTGGTCACCCAACGCACACTTAAAATAATGTTTATAAGCCGTTTTAAACAATTGAGTGATTGGTTTCCGTTGACTTTTCGTAGTATATTCTCCACATACGTAGCAAAAGACATTCAGAGAATTTATACAAACACGTTTGGTACTCATACTTTTTAAATATATATCTGAACAAACTAAATTAACATTAATGCTCTGTAAAAAATATATATATATATATATATATATATATATATATATATATATATATATATATATATATATATATATATATATATATATATATATATATATATATATATATATATATATATATATATATATATATATATATATATATATATATATATATATATATATATATATATATGATAATAGGTATATATATATATATAGTACTATATATATATATATGAGTCAGGAACCTCTTTCCAAGAAGCTGGTGCTATAGGAATCGGTAGGTTCTCATCATTATGGGGGACTGGTCTCCTGGATGAGTTAATTGTCGGATAGGCAAAGTTTGCTTTAGTTTTTGAATTGAAGCCACATACATTTGTTAAGCAAAAGTAGCAATCATGTATATGATTCCTTTGCTCCATCCAATACATCGGCACTCAAAGGGCAAATGCGCTTTTTCACCTTTTAACCACTGGGTTAATTTAACATAACATGTAATGCCTGTTATGTGTGGGGCCCATGGCTTTTCCTGGTCACCCAACGCACACTTAAAATAATGTTTATAAGCCGTTTTAAACAATTGTGTGATTGGTTTCCGTTGACTTTTCGTAGTATATTCTCCACATACGTAGCAAAAGACATTCAGAGAATTTATACAAACACGTTTGGTACTCATACTTTTTAAATATATATCTGAACAAACTAAATTAACATTATGCTCTGTAAAATATATATATATATATATATATATATATATATATATATATATATATATATATATATATATATATATATATATATATATATATATATATATATATATATATATATATATATATATATATATATATATATATATATATATATATATATATATATATATATATATATTAAAAAAAAACTAACAACACACAGACACAACCTTTACACTGAAAAACAACTCTGTAACTACGAGCATACTACAAAATTCGCAGCGAGAACATATATTTTCACGATTTTTCGCGTTCAAGCATGACTCAGTAATGACTCATAACAGACAATTGTGATTTGATACGTCATTTTCGACAGCATCATCGCATTCAGGACAACTATACCTACATAGAACACCTATTCCCGTTTTAGTTCCAAAATCATTGTTGACCAGTGTTATTAGACTTGCTTACTGTTTGATAATTATATGTTAACAGTTTTATAATATAATATAAATTATAATTTATTTTTATTTTAATAATAATTAATAAGAAGTTTTATAATTGGTTTTAAAAGAAGAGGCTCAAAGCAATTGCAATTACATCGTTATAAAAATTCTTTAATTGTTTCATGATTTTTTTCAATTCTCAAATTAATTATAAATCAACCCTTTTTGTTTAATGTTTTAGCCTCTTTGTTTTAGGGTTTAATGCTTAAACCTCCTAATCTTAGGGTTTAATGTTTAAACCCTTAATCTTTGGGTTTAAGCTAGTTTGCATTGAATAAAAATGGCATTATTTTTGTAGTAAAATTATTGATAATTTTTCTTCTTATTTTGACATATTTTTACATATATTATTTTCAGGATATCAGAATATGATAAAGTAGTTGTTTTGGGAAATTCTACTTACAAATTCTACTTAGAACAACTCGAGGGTCCTAGAGTAAGTTTTAAATAGAACTTTACAGTAAAAATTCAAAAAGTATTAAATTTTTTCTTTAAAAAATTATGAGAAAGTAATATAGTTAGAATTCAAAAAGTATTAAATTTTTTCTTTAAAAAATTATGAGAAAGTAATATAGGTATACTTTAAAATTTTTCAGGTATGTGTTATGTCAGATGATATTTCTACTAATGATTTATTAAGTTACATTAAATGTAAACAACCACTTCTGCCACGAAGAACATTATGGATTCTTGTAACTGAGATTGAGTTTCTCTTCTTTAAAAGTGTATATAAATTGTGTTCAGATTTAAGATGCAGTTATCCATTGCAAACAACACATTCAACTTATAAAGTTGCCTCAGATTCTGAAGCCTTGAATACTTTTGATGAGATGAAACAATCATTGAATGTGATTGAAAGAAAAGTGAAGAGTGTCTTGAATTTTGAGTCTGATTTCATGTTATTTCCACCTATACCACCAGCAATGATTATTGATTCATCTGTCTCACACCAGGACCTTCATAAATTGATGGTGAAGCATTCAAAGTGCCATATTATTACAGATAAAATGGCTTCCTGTTTCAGTAATATTTTTGAAAAAGTCAGTTTGAATTTTGCTCGTATTACTTTGTCGGCTTTAAATAACATGGGAATCTCTGCAGATCCTCTTGAAACTTATTTAAATTGTCAGCTAAATCAAATAGATCTTATTTATGGCAGTGCTACTTTACCTCCAAATAAGTTACACTTTTTTAGTGAATGGTTGAGTATATTTAGAGATATAGTGTCATATTGCTTGGGTGATTCTAGTTGTTTTGAAACATCAAATAAACGAAAATTTATGTCATCTAGAAAAGGTATAGTTAGTGATAATGAAGATGAAGGAACGGACATTGCAAGTAAGACTGTTTTATATGAATCTGAAAAGAACTCTCTTTCTGATGGTAAAATTGTGTTCTCAAGTTCCAATAAGAAGTGTCAGTATGAAAAATTTGATATTACAAAGAAAGAGTATGTTAAAAGTGATCGCTCATTTACAGAATGTAAAAGTTCAACTGCCGCTGTATCTCACAGAACCTCATCTCAAATAAAAGAGAAGACTACAGTGTCTGAAAAAGAAACGGAAAAATCTGAAATTGATCCAAATGTCCAACAAATAAAAAAAACAACAAAGTCAAATAAAATAGAACAAATATGTGATATCAATGAAATAGCTGCTGATCATATACCTTTAACATTTCTTGGCTGCTTGGAATCAGATGCTAAACCTGAAGTCCTCACTACTTCCTCTGACATAGACTTAAAGTTTGAACAAGAATTGGAATCAGAGATATTTGATGATCATGAAGAATTTTCTGATGAAGAATTATACAACGAACTTTTTAATGATTCAGCTGGTATTATTTCAGATACCAATTCCTCTGATGAATCGATGAAACTGTCCTCTAAGCCTGGAGAAGAAAATTTCAATGAAAAATTTTCTGAAATACCCAATCAGAAAGATGAAGAATATGGTACTATAATATATATTGCAAATGATGATATTAAAAATTATTTGAAATGCGTGGAAGAAATTAAATTTAAAGATTATTCCTTTTGGGATATGAAATTTCCAATAAATTGGGAAGAAATAAATAAAAAAATTTCTTTGTTGTCTCCCACTCAAACATACTTTTTTGTTATTGTTGCAGATATTAGTTTCATAACTAATGAATTACCAATGAAAGAATGCAGCTCTAGATTTTGTAAACACGCTCTTCGTGTCTACCATTTGAAAAGTAATTCTGATAAATTACTTACTGAGAGGCTGAATATCTTAAGAAATCTTAATATAACATTGTCAAATATACCAAACATTAACACTAAAGTAATTTTTGCTCCTTGTTTTCCACAAAAGTGCTTAGATATCCAATCAATTTGTTGTTCTACACACCATTTCGTGTTGCATGAGGTTATGTTTAATAAATTTAAGCCATGTTTGTTGGATGGTAATTTTATATATATTACGGAAAAGGCTAGGCGTTTTAAAAAAATGTGGTCTAGTTTGATTTACAGTCACTACAGCCTAAAAGACGTACCAATAAATATATCTGAGGAGTTTTTTTCTCTTGGCCATTCCTACACTCCTGTTAGTTGGACTTCTATTTCTAAATTAGATTTTCCTTTCGAATCGAGACAGATGTGGACTCAAAAACTCATATCAATATATTTATACATACAGTCGTATTTGAACGCCCCTAAATCTAGTAATATAGTTACTAAACTTGATCCAAAACCATTAAACTTAAATGCTGACAGTGAGGGTAGCACATCTAACAGAAGTAATGTAAAAAAAATTATTACGGAAAAGAAAATTGAAGATGATAGCTTGCCTAATTCGAGTACTTTTATAGTTGATAAAGAAGATTTTAGTAGAAATGGAAAAACAATTAACAATACAGTGTCTGAGCAGTGTCAGATGTCTTCCTTAGAAATATCCAATCAGAAAGATGAGGATTATGGTACTATAATATATATTGCAAATGATGATATTAAAGATTATTTAAAATGTGTGGAAGAAATTAAATTTAAAGATTATTCCTTTTGGGATATGAAATTTCCGATAAATTGGGAAGAAATAAATAAAAAAATTTCTTTGTTGTCTCCCACTCAAACATACTTTTTTGTTATTGTTGCAGATATTAGTTTCATAACTAATGAATTACCAATGAAAGAATGCAGCTCTAGATTTTGTAAACACGCTCTTCGTGTCTACCATTTGAAAAGTAATTCTGATAAATTACTTACTGAGAGGCTGAATATCTTAAGAAATCTTAATATAACATTGTCAAATATACCAAACATTAACACTAAAGTAATTTTTGCTCCTTGTTTTCCACAAAAGTGCTTAGATATCCAATCAATTTGTTGTTCTACACACCATTTCGTGTTGCATGAGGTTATGTTTAATAAATTTAAGCCATGTTTGTTGGATGGTAATTTTATATATATTACGGAAAAGGCTAGGCGTTTTAAAAATCTAAGGTGGTTTAATTTTGTTCAGGATCTCTACTGCCCAGAAGACGTACCAAAAGAAATATCTCGGCTATTATTTCATCTTTCCTGTTCCCACAGTCCTGTTAGTTGGACTTCTATTTCTAAATTAGATTTTCCTTTCGAATCGAGACAGATGTGGACTCAAAAACTCATATCAATATATTTATACATACAGTCGTATTTGAACGCCCCTAAATCTAGTAATATAGTTACTAAACTTGATCCAAAACCATTAAACTTAAATGCTGACAGTGAGGGTAGCAAATCTAACAGAAGTAATGTAAAAAAAATTATTACAGAAAAGAAAATTGAAGATGATAGCTTGCCTAATTCGAGTACTTTTATAGTTGATAAAGAAGATTTTAGTAGAAATGGAAAAACAATTAACAATACAGTGTCTGAGCAGTGTCAGATGTCTTCCTTAGAAATATCCAATCAGAAAGATGAGGATTATGGTACT
The DNA here is from genome assembly GCA_015478945.1 of Trachelipus rathkii. Classification (NCBI taxonomy): domain Eukaryota; kingdom Metazoa; phylum Arthropoda; class Malacostraca; order Isopoda; family Trachelipodidae; genus Trachelipus; species Trachelipus rathkii. Next base: position 23,319 of record JABUQX010115062.1, read on the forward strand.
ATAATATATATTGCAAATGATGATATTAAAGATTATTTAAAATGTGTGGAAGAAATTAAATTTAAAGATTATTCCTTTTGGGATATGAAATTTCCGATAAATTGGGAAGAAATAAATAAAAAAATTTCTTTGTTGTCTCCCACTCAAACATACTTTTTTGTTATTGTTGCAGATATTAGTTTAATAAGCTTTGAATTACCAATGAACGAATGCCTTTCTAAATTTTGTAAAAACCCTCTTCATACCCAATATTTGGAAACTTCTGATATATTACTGGCTAAGAGGCTGAATACCCTAAGAATTCTTGATATAAAATTGTCAAATATACCAAACATTAACACTAAAGTAATTTTCGCTCCTTGTTTTCCACGAAAGTGCTTAGATATCCAATCAAATTTTACATCCTATTCCGTGTTGCATGAGGTTATGCTTAATAAATTTAAGCCATGTTTGTTGGATGGTGATGGTAATTTTAATTATATTAATGAAAAGGCCAGACAGTTTAATCAAAATTATTTTAATTTAGTTCTGGATCTCTACTACCCAAAAGACGTACCAAAAAATATATCTCGGCTATTATTTCATCTTTCCCTTTCCTACAATACTGTTAGTTGGACTTCTATTTCTGAATTACATTTTCCTTTCGAATTCAGAAAGATGTGGACTGAAAAGCTCATTGCAATATATTTATACATAGAGTCGTATTTGAAATCCCCTAAATCTAGTAATATAGTTACTAAACCTGATCCAAAACCATTAAACTTAAATGCTGACAGTGAGGGTAGTACATCTGACAGAAGTAATGTAAAAAATATTATTACGGAAAAGAAAATTGAAGATGATAGCTTGCCTAATTCGAGTACTTTTATAGTTGATAAAGAAGATTTTAATAGAAATGAGAAAACCTTTGACAATACAGTGTCTGAGCAGTGTCAGATTTCTTCCTTAGAAATACCCAATCAGAAAGATGAGGAATATGGTACTATAATATATATTGCAAATGATCATATTAAAAATTATTTGAAATCTGTGGAAGAAATTAAATTTAAAGATTATTCCTTTTGGGATATGAAATTACCGATAAATTGGGAAGAAATAAATAAAAAAATTTCTTTCTTGTCTCCCACTCAAAAATATGTTTTTGTTATTGTTGCAGATATTAGTTTAATAACTAATGAATTACCAATGAACGAATGCTGTTCTGGATTTTGTGAAAACACTCTTCGTGTCCACTATTTGAATAGTAGTACTTCTGATAAATTACTGACTGAGAGTCTGTATACCATGAAAGTTCTTGATCTAAAATTGTCAAAAATACCAAACATTAAGACTAAAGTAATTTTCGCTCCTTGTTTTCCACGAAAGTGCTTAGATATCCGATCAATTGTTGATCTTACACACCATTCCGATTTACATGAGGTTATGCTTAATAAATTTAAGCCATGTTTGTTAGATGGTGATTTTAATTATATTAATGAAAAGGCTACATACTTTAATAACAGGTGGTTTAATTTGGTTCAGGATCTCTACCGCACAAAATACGTACCAAGATATTTCTCTGATGAGATGTTTTTTTCTCTTGACCATTGGCCTGTTAGTTGGACTTCTTTTTCTGAATTAGATTTTCCTTTCGAATTCAGAAAGGTGTGGACTGAAAAGATCATTGCAATATATTTATACATTCAGTTTTATTTGAAAGCCCCTAATTCTAGTAATATAGTTACTGAACCTGATCCAAAACCATTAAACTTAAATGCTGACAGTGAGGGTAGCACATCTGACAGAAGTAATGTAAAAAATATTATAACGGAAAAGAAAATTGAAGATGATAGCTTGCCTAATTCGAGTACTTTTATAGTTGATAAAGAAGATTTTAATAGAAATGGAAAAACCATTGACAATACATTGTCTGAGCAGTGTCAGATGTCTTCCTTAGAAATACCCAATCAGAAAGATAAGAAAAATGGTACTATAATATATATTGCAAATGATCATATTAAAAATTATTTGAAATCTGTGGAAGAAATTAAATTTAAAGATTATTCCTTTTGGGATATGAAATTACCGATAAATTGGGAAGAAATAAATAAAAAAATTTCTTTCTTGTCTCCCACTCAAAAATATGTTTTTGTTATTGTTGCAGATATTAGTTTAATAACTAATGAATTACCAATGAAAGAATGCAGCTCTAGATTTTGTAAACACGTGTTCGTGCCCACTATTTGGAAACTTCTAATAAGTTACTTATATTACTGGCTAAGAGGCTGAACACCATAAGAATTCTTTATATAAAATTGTCAGATTTACTATAATTAAGACTAAAAGTAATTTTCCGAAATGTAGATATCAATCAAATTTTACATCCTATTCCGTGTTGCATGAGGTTATGCTTAATAAATTTAACCATGTTTGTTAAAGGTAAATTTAAATATATTGAGAAGGCGGCTATACATTTTAAAAGAAAGTGGTTTAATTTTGCCGAGAATCTCTGTCAAACAAAAGACCTACCAGAAAATTTTGATAGGAAGTTTTTTTCTCTTGCCCTTTCCTACAATACTGTTAGTTGGACTTCTATTTCTGAATTAGATTTTCCTTTCGAATTCAGAAAGATGTGGACTGAAAAGCTCATTGCAATATATTTATACATTCAGTCGTATTTGAAAGCCCCTAAATCTAGTAATATAGTTACTAAACCTGATCCAAAACCGTTAAACGTAAATGCTGACAGTGAGGGTAGTACATCTGACAGAAGTAATGTCAAAAATATTATTACGGAAAAAAAAATTGAATTTGATAGCTTGCCTAATTCGAGTACTTTTATAGTTGATAAAGAAGATTTTAATAGAAATGGAAAAACCATTGACAATACAGTGTCTGAGCAGTGTCAGATTTCTTCCTTAGAAATACCCAATCAGAAAGATGAGGAATATGGTACTATAATATATATTGCAAATGATCATATTAAAAATTATTTGAAATCCGTGGAAGTAATTAAATATAAAGATTATTCCTTTTGGGATATGAAATTACCGATAAATTGGGAAGAAATAAATAAAAAAATTTCTTTCTTGTCTCCCACTCAAAAATATGTTTTTGTTATTGTTGCAGATATTAGTTTAATAACTAATGAATTACCAATGAACGAGTGTCATTCTGGATTTTGTGAAAACACTCTTCGTGTCCACTATTTGAATAGTAGTACTTCTGATAAATTACTGACTGAGAGTCTGTATACCTTGAGAGTTCTTGATATAAAATTGTCAAAAATACCAAACATTAAGACTAAAGTAATTTTCGCTCCTTGTTTTCCACGAAAGTGCTTAGATATCCGATCAATTGTTGATCTTACACACCATTCCGATTTACATGAGGTTATGCTTAATAAATTTAAGCCATGTTTGTTAGATGGTGATTTTAATTATATTGAGGAAAAGGCTACATATTTTAATAACAGGTGGTTTAATTTGGTTCAGGATCTCTACCGCCCAAAAGAACTACCAGAACATTTTTGTATGTTTTTTTCTCTTGGCCATTCCTACAATCCTGTTAGTTGGACTTCTCTTTCTGAATTAGATTTTCCTTTCGAATTCAGAAAGATGTGGACTGAAAAGCTCATTGCAATATATTTATACATTCAGTCGTATTTGAAAGCCCCTAAATCTAGTAATATAGTTACTAAACCTGATCCAAAACCGTTAAACGTAAATGCTGACAGTGAAGGTAGTACATCTGAAAATAATAATGTAAAAAACATTATTACGGAAAAGAAAACTGGAGATGATAGCTTTCCTAATTCGAGTTCCACCAGTTATCAAAATGTTGAAGAGTTTGAATTAGATTGTGAAGAAGTGCTTATGAGTGAAGAACTTGAGAGGGAAATTCTCGAAGCAAATGATGAGGAATGTTTTATTTAAGGTTATTTTACTTAAAAAATTATAAATTAAATTTATTCTATAAAACAATAAATTTTTATTTTACCTTATTTGACGACATAATTATAAATTTTATAAGCTATAAAGGAAACCCAAACATTTTTCAAACCTGGATCAATCCCCAATCTGCCGACCAAAGACTTACCAGACCAGTAAAAAACTTAACTAGTAAAACTAAAATAGTTTGTTAATAAATTAATAATTTGTTTAAAAGACATTTCCTTGAAAGAAACCGACTTCTTACACTAAAATTAGTTTATTAACCATGAGCAAGATACGAGCCATTCGTCATACAATACTAATGTAACATCTGAAAGTGAGCATCATACAAGTAAAAAAAGAAACGGAGGATCAAGGAGGGAACCTTACACAAATATTCATATATTTGGTACAACAAAAGAATACCGGATAAATTATTTTTCATAGAAAACTTAATAAAAGGGAGACTAAATTAAAAATTTTATAAAGAAAATTTCTTCCCCCGTTAACGTACCCCACCTTGTCAGGGTGGAGGGGGCTCAGATACTTTTTCCGAATGGTATCTGCAAAGAATTGCGTTATTGTTTTGTTTGATTTTCCCCCTCTCTTTGTGGTTGCCCTACTTTCCCTTTATGTTCTATATAGTTTATTATTATTATTATCCCCCTCACAGAGGTGGCCTCGTTGTCGTCGAGAGGGCACACAGACCCTTTGTGTCTGCGAAAAGCTACTTTCATTCTTTTTGTTTTTTTTTTGTTTACTCCTCTCCCTTATTATTATTATTATTTTTATTTTATTTTTCTTATTCTTGATATTCAATTTTTTATAGTTATTTTTATTTTTAGTCTTATTATTTTTCTCTTTATTATATTATACTTTATGTATACCGTTCGTTTTGCCCGTCCCTTTCCCGGTTTGTTTCCCTTTTCCTCCAAGATCTGTATGTACTACCATACATATTTTTGGTCTCTCCAATTTCCTCCTGAATCCTGGTGGATATCGTGCCGTTGTCTCTGTTCCCATCTTGTGCCCTCCTTCCCCGTGAGTGTGGGCACAGTTCAAAAACCGGTTGTTCTTGCCTTTTTCCGGGCCGCTTATTGTTGGAGACCTGAACCTTGGCTAACCACTGAGGAGGCTGTCCTGCACTTGGGTGTTTAATCTTGGGCTTCGCGTCTTATCCGTGTTGTGAACGGCTTGCATTTTCTCATCTTAGGGACTAGACGCGGAGTTCCGGGAGGCTTTGCCATGGCCTGCCCTACAGAGTGGGATTTCTAGGAGGAAGGTTTTATGCTCTGGGCGTGTGGTGGGCTCGGTTTCGTCTGTTGCGCTTTCAGGATATATTCTAGTTTTTATATTCATATGTGTTATTATATTTGTGTTCATTTATTGCAGTGCTGATATTTTGATAGTCGTCTTTAATGGGATAAAAATAAAAAGAAAAAACCTTTGAAGAAAGACGATGACGACTCTCTCCGCCATACCGTTTGGGCTCCCATTCGCAGCCTGCTGTGGGCTGCATTGCAGTCCTTAGTGTGCCAACAGGGGGCTATCGAACGGCGGCTCTTGTTGATGAAATGGGTTGGAGTTGCTCTCGCTAACCGTCGGCATTAGTCGCTTAGCCAGCTATTCTCTGTTCTGGATCTGAAAGTGCCTTCATCAGACTCAGACGTAGTGCTGTATGGCGTCTCATAGCGGCCCAACATCGATTCGAATGTCTAAGCCGCAGCCTGCCCGAGGTGAACTGGCCCCGGCGCAGCATGGGCCCCCCGCCACCACCTCCCCTGTGTAGTTGCTGACCAGCTGCACGGATCTTTCAGAAGTAAACGATAGATTTCCTTTTAGCTTATTGTGGTAGGGTGGTAACGCACCTGCTTTACTATCAGGGAGAGTGAGGTTCAAAAGTCATAACTGCTCAATGAAAGTGAGATCGTAGGGATTGTTAATATATAGATATCTAAACAGTTGGACAAAATTTACATTAGTATGAATTCTATAATATCAACGTATGGATCCGAATTATTACTTTCACTTTATTTAGCCAGTGTTGGCCCCCTGCCCAGAGTGTGAGCGGGGAGGCCTTGGCCTATAAGGTGAACTGTCTAGATTGACTGTAGCTTATTCTTTACTAGGAAGATGTAATGCTTTCAGAGTAAAGCGTATATATTTTCTTTTAGCTCTTATCAGATGGTTGGGTGGGGCAAACATGCACCTGCTTTACCCAATCAGGGAGGGTCATGGTCCTAATAACCCTATGCTCATAAAAAGTGAACTTATACATATACATAGTATAAACTATGGGAATTTAATTTGCAATTAAATTCTAATTAATATATTTAATATTTACCGTATATATATTAATATGATATATAATATTATATATAGTATATATATATTAATATATATATATATATATAATAATATATATTATATTATATATTATATATATATATATATATATTATATATCTATATATATTGGCACACCTTCAAGTTAGTAACTATAAAAATTATAACCTTTATATTTACGTTTAAGCTTATGCTAAAATTTGCGTAGAGCAAAAAATTTTAAACATAAGTTTCAAAGCAATAATCTAATATACAGCCCGTCCTGTTGATGATAACTGCATTCAAATCAGAAAAAATAGGAAGCTCCAAGTAGCTACGCTCTCAGAACTTTAAGAAAACATCGATTTTCGCAAGTAAGGGTATGTAGATTCAGAGAATAAGACTGTGACTCATGCTGCTGTTATTGGGGCAAGAATTCAGAAAAGA
>JABUQX010115062.1:32500-44892 GCA_015478945.1 Trachelipus rathkii
AAGTAATGAAGCTATTTAAAGCCAACTTTCTAAAAAATGCTTATATTATTTTAATTATTTGATGCTATATATATATATGATATAGCGGCAACTTACAAGACATGAATACGGCAAAAAGTTGGCGCCATCAATAATTGTGATCCTTTTATAACTGTGATAAATAAGCTCAATTATGTGGGCTATGAATCCTTTAATATTTATGAAAATTTAATTAATAATTAAACAGGAAAATCTGCTGCTATGTAAGGCATACTTATGGTCTAGTCCATTTTTTGAAATACGCAAAAATAATGGATAGTTGCGGGCGCTGCGAAATTAGTAATTTTTGAAAAACTTTTTATTGATTTTAGATGGAAACATAAATGTTATCCTGGAAAGTTTCAGATAACCTCAAGCCCATTCTATTTTGTAGATTTACTCCTAGTTGTAACAGGGTGAAGCCTAATGTTTGAGCCAGGTGGAGCGAAAATTTATCACTTAATAGTATAGGCATACCATATTTAGCATATCTCGCTATATTGTAATTCTTTATGAGCCAAATATCCTAGTAGAGTGATTTGTTAGGGAATACTTAAGTTAGCAATTGGCTCTTATGCCGAGTTTTTGGGGGAAAATAATGTTTCACGGCATGAAAAAATGAATCACGAAAAATTGTGTTAAAATCGAAGAAATTTCCATTTTTCTTATTATTTTAATTATAAAGAAAGGAAATAATAGACCTAACTAGTAGAGATAATATGTAATTTAATAATCATTATCTTATAAGGGTTTAACATTAAATATCTCATTTGAGGTTTGTTATAATATTTTTAAACATTTACAGGTGTCCATAAAATAAATTTTCGAGAAATGCGTAACGTTTGACCTTAATATGCTGCCGATGGGGTAAGTTTGGCTTAAAAAATGCTTCTTGAAAAGTTTTTTTTCACACATTAAATTTAGCTAAAGCTACGCATTAGTATGTTCCATTGCAGCAGAGAGCTGCAATATTAGACTTGTATTTGGCTTGTTTAAGAAATACAGGCGCATTCAAAAATGACGCAACCAAAAAAAAAAAATTTTAAGTTGTAGTTATCGAATAAGGCTCTTATGCATAGTTTTTCTATATTATAAATTTAGTTATAACATTTTTCAATTAGAGAAAGGTTTTTTCCCGTAGCAATAGATGATTTTAGATATATTAAAAATTTAGTAATATAAAAGCTTACACTTAACTAGTCAAAAAATTTCCAGGCAAAGTTGGAAATAATTTTTTTTTTTTTTTTTTTGGGGCAAAATAAATTCTAGACTCGTCGTGAATCCAGTAGAATTAAGTTATATCTAGAATTTGAACATTAGATGCATATTGGAAGTCTATTTTAAACATTTTTCCATAGTAAAAAATTTAAAATATAAGCATTATTTTTTTATTAGTTATTAAAAGTTTTTTCTAATTTCAGGGTAATAATCGGTCGCGGGAGTGAAGTGATCTGTGGGATTGCGTCGGGAGCCGGTGGCAGTATAAAGCTTGTATAATAAAATGTGCGAATGATGCTTTTTAGTTTATGCAATAAATGTATAATAAATTGTTCCATAAGTAGGCCTAACTTATTCCGTGTAAAAATTAATGTTTTTAAGCAAATCATTTGCTTCTATGCTAGTGTAAGGTATAGAAAAAAAAGTTGCACTGTGAGAATGTATCGTACATTACGTCGATATATAAAAATAAAAAAAAAAAAAGTGTGCCTATTTTGTTAAAAGTGGAAAATTATTATTATACTTACTATTAATAATTCTTACATTTCGATTGATTGAATTTAAAAATTATAATGTGAAAAAAACTTTAATACATGACAAAGATTAATTATATGGCGTACATGAGGCCTAGCTGCGTAATATAAAGTGCCAATTTATATAAAATTAAAATATTATTATTATTATTATTTCAAATTATTACAAAATTATTGTCATAATGTCATTTTTCAATGACTTATTTAGCATAAAAAAAAGAAAAATAAAATTCAAAATTTTGTAAATAAAATTAAAACGTTTGATATCTTGTTTTTTATTGTAGAATCGAGTTTTCCCTCCAAAATATTCTGTTATATTATTTGGCTCTGTTTAACGTTTGATTATTAATTATAATATTTAGTTTGGAGCGAGCACTTAAAAAGTAAATAATATTTAATGACGTAGCTTCGCCCGACGCCTGTAGTGCTACTGACTGGTTTTTCCGTACGTAATTCAAGTTTTTTTAAAACTTGAATTTTGCAAAAGAAATTTTAAAAATTATTCCTTTCGAGATTTTTATATTTTCATTATATCTATAAACATTAAGGAAACTTGTAAATGTGAGAGAAAACTTATTTGTATAGATGTAACTTAAATGTCGATTTTCTATGGATTCATCTAAAAAAACAAACCAGGCTAGATTTTGTGACGAGCGATTTCCCCTGGCATTTTAGCGGTATAACTATATATATATTATACTATAATATATATATATACTATATATTATATATATATATAATATATATATAGAATATATATATTATATATATATATTATATATATATATATATATGATATAAAAACAAACGTAGCTTACACAAACATTTTTTTAAGATAAAGAGGCGCGTATATATTTTTTTATTTACTAATGGCAAACATTGGTAAGAGCGACTATACAAGCACATCTTCAAATCTTAGCTGCATAACTGAATTGAATGTGGCACGGTTTTTGTTTATTATTGGCTTTTACTGTGGCTCAGCACTGTAAAACTAGCGGTAAGAGAAATTCTGCTGATATCATAGCATGTTTGAGCTTAGAAATATTGATGAGTAATATATATATAATATAGTATATATATATTATGATATATATATATATAATTATATAATTATATATAATAATATATATATATATATATATATATATATTATATATAATATATATATATATAATATATTGTTTAAATGATGATAACGTACCCCTCAATAAGATAATGTGGTATTTCCTCTTTATTCCTTTTTCATATGATGGTGACGGATAATGGATAATTATGTGGATGGGTCAATGATAGTACCGATAAATTATGATGATGAATATTATCTTTGTATTTCCGGTAATTATTTTATCTATCTCTCCTGGTTAGCGGGCAATACTATATGTTTTCTGTTCTTGTTAATGTCTTTCCTATCTCATCTTGGGCTGCCTGTTCATATGTCTACTTTTGCTTTTCTGCCTGTTCTATATATTCTTGACTCAATCTTCTGATATATTCTCGGATTGTCCTTCTAACTGAGATCTGCATTAAATAAGCTTAGTATTATACTTCTTTCTATTAAAGCAATAATTAAGTCGTGAACTGTAGAGGGCGCTGCAACTGCTTATATATTAAATTTATGTAGCTTTAAAAATATTTCTATTATTGCATTTATTTCTTTATTTCTTACAATTTTTCTAAAACAAATAATATTAAATATATTGAGTTTGCATTATTATATTTAATATGCAACTACACCGCTAGGCGATGTACATTATCGCCCACTTCTGTTTTTGCTAACTACTGACATAAGAATATAAAGATAATTAATCAACATCTAATGTTTTTTTTTTTTTCTTTTTTTCTGTATTTCTAGTTCTTTTTCTTTTCTTCCTTTTATTCCTTTTTATTAGCCAGATGGTCTATACTATGTGCTGTGCTATTTACTGTATGAAGTATGTCTTCATATCGGCGTTGTTACATTATTTCCAGTATATTTCTGCTTTGCTTTACAGCCGCTCTTTGTAAGTAATGTCTGGCAATCTGTTCCTGTTGTTTTTGCCATTTTGATTCTTCTATCTCTTTTGCCCTCGATTATTTACTTTGTATATATGGTGTCCATATCTATTAGGCTTAGTGCTTTTATTTTAGTACTGCGCGAAGTATGAGTGTAGCAGCTCTTGCAAGGCTTAATGACAATCTGTTCTGGCATCAATTATTGTAGTTTTGCTTCCTAAGTTACTTTGGCTTCTGCGTATAAAGCTTTTCTTAGATAATATTCCAGCATGCGCTGCGCTCAACGCCTAAAGACCGGGCAATGCTCACGCGGCTTCTTATAAGAGTGGATCTGCGCCACTCTGGCTTGCCACTTTTGTATGTTCGCCAATATAGAGGACTACCTGTTGTTAATTATTCATAACTAGGCTATGACATTAATATGTTACCCGCGTAATTTGAGATTGTCCATGTTCGGCCACGTTATTAAAAGAAGTCATCTGAAAAGATTCACTTTGTTCTTCCCTAAGGGTAGAATGATATCTGGTTTTCGCTTTATCTTGTAGGCTTTGTTCTATTAATTTTATTACTTTATTTCAATTCTCTTGTTTGTTGCCTATTGTTAACAAAATTTATACTATCATTCTACTTTAGGCATTGTAGATATTTCTGGTCTGGTTGTTGAGGCATATCGAGTTTAATTGTCCAACAAGCTAGGCAATTGATCTGTATTCTGTTTGTTCTCTTTATTTTCATTCCCAGCCGCTCTCTCTCTTAAATGCTTTTTTATCTGGTAGCTTCATATTTCTTAGCATTAGGATTTCTGCTCTAGGATATGAAGTTTCTGCATTTTGTTGATCCACATTCAAACCAAAATATCAATTTGTTTCACTCTCTTATTATTGATCTTATTTCCTTTTTTAGTTCTAGAATTATTTTTTCTATCAACCTCAGTATACTTCCATAGCAAAGATCTTCCACATGTATGAGCTTGCGCCCAATGATTCGGCTGTTTTTCCTCCAATACACTATAGTTGGTTCCAACTTACTTCTTGTTTCGCTCTAAGTGATATTTATTATGTCCGAATGATGCTTTCGTAGGGCGCATATTCATCGCATGCGTTCTTTTAAAACACATTACTACAGTTTTTCTTGGCACTTACCATAAGGTTAGTTTGTTTTTGGCTTGCTCTTGTAGGTTTTAAATACACATTTCATCAAATTGGGTTTCGGGCCGTTGTAGATATGGGGCCTGTTTTAATATGCTAATGTTTTTGGGCATTCTGCCTCATTTTTGCTGAAATTACAGGATAGGGACATTTTTAATGATTCGTTGGCACATGTCGGTGAATCAGTTGCCCAACCTCGATATTGTTCATTTCTGCTTCTCCAATTTGCATTTTCTTCTTGCTGGAAGGAAGCCTGTTCTCTGTGATGATCCTATCTAGTGCGTATTGGCTATTTTGATTCCTTTCTATGTAGCAGCCTCATACACTCCTTTCTTTTCGCAGCTACTAAGTTCATCCTTTTTGCTGCTATGTATGGCTCTATCATTTTGCGAAATCTGCCCAACCATTTATATTCATCACCTATTATGTTTTATTCATGGAAAAATTTCTCAATCTATCACTTATGTTCTCATTTCCATGATCTAATCTATTATGGTTGTAGCTATCTATGACCTATTTTTTGGCTATTGCTTTTGCGCTGCTTACTAGTTATTTTGCTTATTCTTAATTTTTGCATTATGTTCTTTGGTGAGCGCACTATGCTCATAAGACTCAGGCAGCTAATTTCAGCCTTCGGTGTTTAGCTTAGTTGCTCTCTCTGCTTCAGGTTTCTGTTTTCAGATTCGCAGTTTGGGCGCTTAGTGTCTTCATTGCTCTTCTTCGTATAACCACGCGCATTACTTCATCGTTCTCACTTTCATCCGTCTTCTGATTGCGCATAAGTGGTGTTTTTATTCAGAGCTTAATGTATCGATCCTTGTTACTTCATTGCTCTTGTATTTGCTCTATGCCTGCATTGGCTCAATCATTTTCGCTGTTTGTTTTATTCTGCGTGATATATGGGCACCTAGGCTACTCTTCGCATAGGGTGGGCGCTCCATGTTTTACTGACTACTGGTCTTTTGCTCATCACTACCGGATGAGCTTCTGCGCAGGACGGCTCTGCCATACATTTCTCCTAATGGTACTTTTATAATAGCACAAGATGCTCCCTAATTTTTGGCTGCTTGCCAAATATGATTCTGTCTTATGGGCTTGGCAAGGCTCATTGTTTAATCTGCTTATGCTGCCTGCTGTTGTAGCGTGGAATTATTCTTAGGGCCCTTTTCTCTGGGCTTGTAGATTCTCAGCAAGTAGTGTGTGCATATGCAATATTTCATAATCATCCATTATTTAGTTTCTTGTTTATTAACGCGTAATTTGTGTTAGTTGTTTTTTTTTGTTCGCGAAAACTTATGGCAATTAAGTGTAATACTTACCGTCTTCTATACATAAGCCTATTCGGCTAGCTGCTTATTGTCCATCATTGGCGTGGCCTTATGGCTGGCCAGACAGTTTTGTATATTTTGTATCCTGCTGTTCAATTTCGTCACTCGAAAAAAAAGAAGGACATGGCGCTATGCGACTTAATCGACAGCATCTTTCAGCATGTTTCCATTACTGCACAGGGAGACTTCGGCGTGGATGTTGCCATACATGATTGATTCGCAAATTTTTACTCGTTAGGATTTTCATTTCCTCATTTTGGAATTCTTAATGCCCATTGTCTGATAAATTGTTGCCTAGTGTGTATTCCGAGTACAGACAGTCCACTTATTGCCTAAAAGGCTTTTAACACCTGTCAGTGATTTTTTCTTTATCGGCATGGGCTGCCTGTACATATAGTTTCGTTGCTAGATTGCAAACGTCATCATTAAAAATCTATCTATTTTCTATTTCTCCTATCAAGTGCTACCACGTCATTAAAAATGTTTTGGGGTTATTACTTTACTAATTGGATTACGTCGTTTTCTTGTATATTTATACAAGGACTGCACACTTGCCTACTATGTCTATTATTTTCTCTACTATAGGTGCTTGCTGATCTTGTATACTATTTGCATTATTGCTTATATGGGCATCATTGCAAATTCCTTTAGTTTTCCAACATAGCTATGCATCGTCGGCAATTGTAAATAGCATTTTTTCTTAATTTTGCCAGCATTATTTGCCTTGTTGGTCTCAGCACTATTTCGCGCATGTCTATTCGAAGCACATGCTGTGCGGGTTCAGTCTTTATGCTAATGCAATCTTTCAGATGTTTTTCATTTCTTGTTCCTTTAACATGGTATTATAGTGGTGCTAAAACGGCTTCGACTTATAATTACTTCTATAATTTATCCAAATTAGATTTTAACTGGCTAAATTAAGGGCCTCTCAGTATATCTAGAACACACAACATGTAATTGATTAGTCCAGATTAGTTGATTTTACAGCAAGAGGATTCAATAAATAATCATATGTATCTGAAAAGTTAGTTTTTTGGGCTGCCGCTTTATAAACGCAACATGACACTTGGCATATTATATTACAGCTCCATGATTGGCATAGAGGGGCGAACAGAAGAGAAATGGTTTTTTAGACATTATAGCTTTCCCGTTATTAATGTAAGTTATATTATTTCCTAATATAGTGGAGTCATCTGCACATTTTTCTCCGATAGAAAGAAAATATTATTTAGTGGCTTATTATTGGTTTCCACTGAGCAGAGAAAATACTATTAATCTGAAGTTAAAATGATATGAAATGGGACTTGCTAATGAGAAGTGTCTAAGACATTCATTTTCAAGTTTGGACCTTGAAATATTTATTTTATGTAAGGCACATTTGTGAGAGACATTCATGCTAGTAACTCATATCTGCAGGGATTAATTTGGTACGGACCCTATAATATGGTGAAAATACAATACCATGCATTCCGTCCCTGTCATCAGCTAAAGGGTCATCCAAGTAATGCCTTAGCCATTCCGCATGGCTGCAACCCTTATTGCAGACAGTTATTTGCAGGCGCTAAATTTCCTACAAGGTAAAGTATGGCAAGTGGATGCATATAGCGACACTATTGCACAGAATGATAAGTATTGGGGTTCTTAAAGTATTAGCCTCTTAAGTTTAATTTTACAGGTTTATTTGTAAAAAGATCTTGGTCCTTAGACCGACCACAAAATACTTAATAATTTGGTTTGTAAGGGTTCTTCAGAATCCTCTCACAAAACTCAGATTCCAATTCTATCAAATTTGAACAAAATTGCTGCAAATTGAAGCCATACTGACTAAAAATATTAATGGACTTGTGAAATGACAATTTAATATCAGATTCATAATTAGATGAAAATGCAAGATATATGATAAATTATATAGTGGCAATATTTATTATTTTATTTTCACAAACATTGATATTTTTTTATGTAAAAATTAATATTAATAGTTATAAGGCGGGTCCATAAGTAAACTTGTGAGAACCTCATACCCAAAAAGTAATCTGTTTCATTTGTAGGCACTCTGCAAGAAAAATTATTTCATAACGTATAACCGCTTAATTCGCCGCAAAGAAATATGTAATTTTAAAGTATCTAATATGGGTAACCATGATTTGATGGAAAGCCTGATGACAACGTCATAAACCAGTAAACGTATATTAAATCTTTAAAAGTGTTCAAAGCTATTTCTAAATATTTATTGTTCAGGCTTAGGGCCATGGGGGGGTAGGGAAACATTGGTTATGAGTAAAGAAGGCAGTGTGCATTTGTTTTTTCAAGGCGATAAATATTACTGGGCAAATACTATCTATGCTTTGGTGCTTTGAACTATTTTCTGCTGTAAGCAACAGCCATATGGACGGCCATGCAAAAAACTTCTTTACTATTTTTATTCATTAATAGAAACTTTTGCATTATTACTAGATTCTAATTGCTCCATAAATACCCTATTGTATTGTTCAAATTAACCAGGATTTTCTGAATCTTTTTTAAGTAGATTTTTATTAAATATTGGAGGCAAATTGTAATTATTTGGTAACAGGTCTATTACTCTGTTATCGGGGCATAATAGCATGGTAATAATCAGTCTGCTATGCAAATCAATGAAACTATTCTATTGCTAATTATAATACGGCTAAGCCAAGTTGTTCATGCTTCATCTAGAAAAGGATGCGGCATTCATAATAATCTATAAATAATTTCATGTAATTTATTAAGTGACATATTAAGTTAGTCATTATATAGGCTTTGATAAGTTAAAATCTTCAGGCAAATTACAGGCAATGTAACTACAAGAGATAGAAGATTCTTGTAGTTCAGAAATCATTACCATTTTCTAATGCATTATTATTTATTATTATTATTATATATTATTATTATATCATTATTTATTAATTATGAGGAGCTACCGTTATTAATATGAATTGCTTTTATAAATTATTATTATTACATCTTTTATCGTTTTCTTTTTATAAAGGTTAGGATGAGCGATTACAATAGTCATATAGTTTTTTGCTAGCTACAAATTTCTTTACAACAATGAAGGTTTATTATTTAAATTTTTTCAACCAATGACAGACCTCTATTACTAAGCAAGGCATGAGATAAGGCGCTTATACAAGTTATAAAAAAACTAAGAATTTTTCATTTTGGTAAACCAATAAAGGTTAGCGAGCATGTAGGCTGGAATTAAATGTGCCATTGCGATTAACTCCTAAATGATAATCATATTCTTCAGCCTGCATCATTCAAGCAATTTATCAAGCTAATTGCTTATATTGGCTTTCTAAAAGATGTCTATTAAATATTTTGTCTGAAGTTTTTCAAGTTACTATTTAGGCGTGCTTAATTTCTGGAATAACTGGCAGCTTCTATGTTACTTCATTTTTTAGCCCGCATAGTGATTGTTAATTCTATGATATTGGTCTTGTAGCTTTTAGCCTCAATAAACTGCTTGAGAGAATTTTATTTTTATTTCTGATTTATAATTTCTATATTTAATTATTTGCTAATGACAAGGACACTGAAACAATATTCTGAAGCTGGAATGCATAAAGTACTCTAGAATAAAATTGTTAATGAAGGCTTTGTTTATTTGGATTAATTTCCAATGCAGCTAAGACGTTCAGGGCATTTGAGCATGGTGAATATTTGCTATTAGTTTGCATTTTGGGGTGGGAGGTTTGAATTCTTTTAATTTGCGCTACTGTGTCGCAAATTTTATTTTAATCTTGATTTAGCTATAAGAAATGAGAAATGAATTACTACCATTTACAATTTATCAAACAAGGGTTTTTAAAGCCTATACCTGCATTGGAACTGATCATGATTCAGATATTGCTGCAGCAAATGCATGCCGGCGAGCTACTAATTTCTTTAATTTTTTTAGACTTATGCTTTCTAGACTATGAATTTTGACTACTTGTGCTATATAATGGCGCATCAATATGGGCCATACAATTTTTTAATGATGGCTATATATCAGATCATTTTGATGGCTACTTGACTAGCAATTGTTTGTTATTAAATCTTACTGCAAGCTGCTAGCTTAGAGCTTTTTCTCCATGATGATGCAGTAAATGTACTTTTTTATAGAGCTACCAGGTTTTTTCCCTTGTGGGCTCTCTTCAATCTATTGAGGCAGCGCGGGGGGCTCAAAGGAGGTATCTAATATGGAAATTTAAATCTGGTTTGGCATCATTATTAACAGTGCTATAAATGAGTTATTTATTTTATCAGTTATGTGGATGTTGCCAATCAAAATATTGCATAAAAAATTTGAGCGTGGGCATCCACACGGCCAATCTGCACCACCGCTGATATTAGAATCTGATCTTTCAGAATCTGCTCACTTCAAACTCACGGCGCACTCCGCATGCATATTTCAAGGAAAGGCCTATTTGGCAGTTTTAATTTTAGGGCAGTATTATATTAATCACGTACCTGGTTACTGGTGTCAGGAAAATTGTTGGCCTATTTTGGAAAAAAAGCTTAAGTAAATTAAATTTTTTGCTAAAGCAATCATATATGTTTGTAGCTACCATCTTAAATGGCTTTTCTAATATAAATGACATTATGCAGGGGTCCTGATACGCTGCTTTACCACTATACCTATATTTTTCAAGTTGTGTAAAAAACATGGCGATGTCATTGATGCTCGTCAAATGAAAATAATATAATTGATTTAAATTTTCCGTTGGCTGACTATCAAAATGTGTTAAATGGCTGATTGGTAGGTAAATTTAGCATTTTGCATAGCTAAATTGTAAGTAGGTGGTGATTGACTTTGATTATGATGGTGTATGATGTGAAATGTCAAGTGTATTTATAATGACACCTAAGCTAACTTAACATTATAATCTGAATTTTCACATATGCAAAACCCCTCCCCATCTGTTCGCTTGCGTTTTAAAAATCATATCTGGGGCAGAGTACAAAATTTTTTCTGATATTCTCGTCATTCAGTTTTTAAGGCTTCCACTTAAATTCTTTAAAGTCTCAGAATTATGAATATTATCATCCTGCCTAAGCTAGAGGAGACTTGGCTATATTTGTGTTAAACATTATTTATTTAATTTTGTGGGGCTAAGTCTCTGCCACCGATCTCTACTTAATAAGGTCTTTAGCTTAAAACTAACTCTTGGCAGAAGGGGCTGTCGGCGTTATAAGTCGGAAAAAGATATATTTTTATTTCTGTTGCTTGGATGCTAATTATGAATCGGACATGTATCTAAATATGAAATTATCAAATTTAAATATTAGAATATGAAATTATTTTTATGAATATGTAAATATTAAACTTATTAAATTAAATGAAAAATTCATTTAATTTAATTCAATATTGATATTTAATGATAATTTAATTTAATTTAAAAATTGTAATTTTAAAATTATCAATATATATATAGGTGAAATTTTATATTAGAGGCGCCATATATCTCGGCAAGTGTGTAAGGTGTTTTGTCAGTAGAATTGTATGAATTTAAAATTCGGGAAACGGCTATGTAGCAGGATAAAAAAAAAAACTTATAATTGGAAATATGGAGGTTGGAATTCACCGGTTATATAATACGAATTATATGAATTGGCAAATTCATTATTACCTATTATTTGGAAAATGTGGCTTAGCAACTATATAATATTGAAGGTATCACCAGAACTCCACAGTTACGGCTGAAATTGCAAATTACGCAATAGTTCGCTAATAATTAATTAATATTGCTTAATATTAAATATGAATATTTCAGCTACTGATATAATGGCTGATGATATAATTTTAATAGCTATAGCATAAATGTCACATTGACGGGCACAACGTATAAAACCAGCATATCACTAAAGATCTACTAAATTAACCAGGACGGCATGGCTTAGGATGCTTTATCTGAGAAGAAAAGTTTAGGCAGAAAATATGCGCCGCTGAGGATGCCTATAATACAATAATTTCAAGTATTGTAAATTTAAAGAAATTTTAATAGAATAAAATAAATTTTATCTTGATTATGTAAAAAATATATTTAAATTAAGAAGACAATTCAAAAAATGGAAAAAGTTTAACTTTATTATTCTTAAATGAGCTTTATAATGACAATTTGATATTTTTAGATTTAAGGAAATATATAAAT
>JABUQX010115063.1:12500-15487 GCA_015478945.1 Trachelipus rathkii
TCAACTCGTATTTTGAGTATCGTTTAAGTTAAACATAACATGAAAACAAATTCTTTAAACACTTACGAACGAATATATGCTAACATAACAAAGTTTTCACATTAATAAAGCTAACATAGCATCACATGAACTAAGAATATAATGTACAACAACAAACCTAGCACAACTTACGAGCGAATAAACTGGTAACATTAACAAAGTTCCCCTTTCAGGATTCACGACTTCACGTCCATCCCCCTGGGGTTTCTCTCGGAAGGTAATGTGTTGCTTTAGATGGAACTTTGTTAATGATAACTGTTTATTAGTGCGGATGGTTAGGTACGGTTATGTTAAATTTTTTGTTAAATATGCTGAAAAATAGACACTGATTTGTTAGAGAAAATGATGAGTTTTTGTAAGATAGTTATTACTGTGTTAACTGACGATAATGTGTTAGAAACGTGAGCGCCTAGGATTTTAAAGTTTTTGTTGAGTAATTGTTAGGTTGCCCTAGAAATTTCTTGCTAAATGTCTACGTTTAATTTCTAGTTCAAAATATGTTATAGTAGGCTCGAACGATTGACACTTTGATGAAGGATAGTGTCAATTCATAGGTTCAAGATTGCTGGTACTTTTTGATAAATTTGGCTCGCTTTGTTTAAGGGATTGTTGTTAGAATTACACGTCTTTACCTGTTGCTGATGATGCGAGAACAGTGGAGAACCATACATTCCGTATTGTATGACCTGTTTAGCTACTTTAGCCTTTGATTAAGTAGGGAAGTTTTTCAGGATGTTAGCTATATTCATATACGCGAGGTAATGTTAGGTTTCCATGTTGTACATATATTTCTAGTTGAGGTTCATGATAAGTAGCTTTATTGATGCTAAAACTTTGTTGCGTAATGCATATATTCGTAGGTCAGTTATATAAGAACTTATTTTTTATAATGTTTATGTTTATCCATATGGATACTCGAAATACTGACTTGAATTCAATAGTTCAATAGAATTCACAGCGGGTGGATGGGAGGGGACTGCAGAGGATGGGTGTTTGATTACTGATTTACTGATTTAACTGCTTAAAAATCAGTAAACTATTACGCTTTACTGTGATATTTTATTTCAAAGAACTTATTTTTATTGTTATGGTCCAGGGAGTAAATTTTGTTATTTTTTTCTATGTTATGTTTGGATTAAAACTTTGTTATGTTTGCCATTATTCGCTGGGGATTATGATAATTTAGTGACCGAGGTTATGAAATGAATTTTGTTAAATATTACGAAGTTGATGTAAATAAATTGTATTACGATAGCATTATATTCTTTTGTAAGTATGATGATTAGACAGTGTTTATGCTAAAATTTTTGCTTAAAGTATTAGATGCTTATGTAAAATTAAATTGGGAATATTTAGAGATATCTTGAAAAAGTGTGAATAGGTTACTTTTTTTTATACGAAGTGTTAGGTACTTTACTGTTTGTTAGTGCGAAGTTTGTTAATGTTGAGTAGTTGTTGTTAAGTATGAAACTTTGTTATTGTTAACATTATATTCTTAGTTCAGGTTAATGTTATTTAGCTTTATTAAAAATTGTAAAACGGTTGTTACGTTAGCAATAATATAATTCGATGGTAATAGTATGATAACTTATTTATTTTGGGTGGATTGGGGTTAATTGCTTTCTAAATCGCTACTTTCTCCATTCCCTGCCACCTCTCGTAGCTATGATCTAATTGATTCAGTACTCGATAATGTGTTCTATGGAATCAACGATTAACAATAGATTATCAAAGCAGGCTACGGTAGGAGGGTGGGGAGGGATTGATGGTTTTGATTTACTGAGTATGTATAACTCGATCTTAACTTGCGTGCTTGTGAAAGAGTGATCAAGTTACAATAAATCCCGCCAATTCTAAGAATATTAGTAGTTACTCTATCAACTAAAATTTACCTAATTATGATCAATAGAACGAATCTCTATTTGGACGTTCAGTGGCTTAAACGTACTTTGGATAAAACGTACATCTATCTTTAGTTAATAGTTTCTGTCAAGCATACAGCTATTAGATATACTCGTGCTGCTATCGATAACCTCCGAGGTCAATCAGGTGTAATTTATGCATAAATCTCAAAGAATTAGTAATTAACCATGGTAACAGATATATCTAGACTAAACTATAGTTCCAATCGTAGAAATTACTACGTTATATGTTAAGAATATGCTTGGAAAAAAGTACTTGAATACGATTAACTACTGAGACATTAACACAGCTCTTTTCTCTGTATGCAATGGTGTACGTACTTTAACTATAACCTTTGAAGCTAGTGTTAAGTGTAGGGAAATCTTATTTTAGTATGAAACTTGATTAAACATCTTACTATCGTGCTTAACGTGAGTGTTAGATCTTGCTCGTTGTAGTCATATCTTCTTAGTTCATATGATGCTATGTAGGCATTTACTATAATGTGAAAACCTTTGTTATGTAGCATATATATACGTTGGTTAGTATATAAAGAACTCATTTGTGCTGAGGTGTTACTACAACCTCCGAAAAATGACTACTCGAGAATGAGATATCACTATTTAATTCATATAGTGTTAATGTACACGATCTCATTTTTTGCAAGTCTATGTCTTCATAGACAGGATCATACTTTGATAAATGGTGAATTTTACGGTTTACAGCATGTTGGTGTAGTACGCTGTAGACAAAAGTTCTATGAGCGTCGTATGATAGTATGGACAACTGTTCGTATCATCATGTTACGTTAGCTAAAGTATATATTCAGCGTAAGGTGTGTTACGGTTTGATCATTGTAAACAGGTTATATTCGTATTCGTGTTGCATGTATAGAGCTTTTATTAAATGAGAAAACAATGTTTACGAATTTTTAGCTATACTATCCTTGGATTAAGTATCATTTAAGAACTTATTTTTGTTTAATACTATGTTTAAATGCAGAATGATACTACGATTACTGTGCTACTGAAACTCATATGATCAAC
>JABUQX010115064.1:0-2500 GCA_015478945.1 Trachelipus rathkii
CGCAGAGATGTAGTGAGTGCTAGCAAAGGCAGCTCTCACCTCTTTGATACTGGTAGTGATTGTTACAAAGGCACGCCTCAACCCTCTTCGGAATTGGAAGTGCTTAACAATGCCGGTCCAACAAAGCGGGCCCAAACTGCTTTTTCTTCCACCTCAGCACGCACTGGTGGCTCAGAACACGAGATTGCAAGCTTACTTGAGTAACAAGCACGAGTTTACAAGCTGGGTTACACACCAGGTTTTCAACACACTGGGTCTCCAACTGGCGTGCGTCTCTCGCTGTACGCAAGGTCTCCCACATGTCGGTCTCTTACACTGGTTTTTCAACACAGGGTCTCCAACAACTGGTCCTTAAAACAGAAAAGGCTCCCATTTTATTATATTACTCTTTAATACAGTTAACAATAATAATAATAATAATAATAATATATAATAATAATATAATAATAATATAATAATAATAATAATAATAATAATAATCATAATAATAATAATAATAATAAATAACTAATAAAATATAATATAATAATAATATATAATAATAATAATAATAATAATAATAATGAATAATATATAATATAATAATAATAATAAATAATAATAATAATAATAATAATAATAATAGTAAATCAATAATGTAATCATATAGTCGTAGCACCACTACCTAAATAAATCACAATACGTACAACACAATACACTTATTGCACTTTGTTTACGCACTTAATACTCACAGTTAGCGGAGCTTAATAAAAATAAAGATGACAAGTTATAATAATAATAATCAATAATAATGATAAAACGTGCAATAATAATAATAATAATATAATATAATAATAATAATATATAATAATAATAATAATAATAATAATAATAATAATAATAATAATAATAATAATAATAATAATAATAATAATGTGTACTATAAGCATCATTTCCTACACGTGGTTTCCAGGTTCATACACCTATTTAAAGCAACCATTAATACTTTGCCTTTATTCAACCAATTTATTTTACCTCAATATATTATACTAACACACATCTCTGTTATTAATGCCAATTATATTATTCACAACCTTAATTCTAGTTTCCTATCACCTATTTGTTAACGAATCTACACGTCTGGGACCTCAAAACCATATTTTTATTATCGATTCCAAACCAATAACTTTTAACATTTAAAATATTTCCCATACTTAACTTAACGTAACCTAACTTATACTTTTACTAACCAAATCTTCCGTATTAGGCTCCAAAGCCGTAATTCTTTAACTTTTTCCAAATACATTATAAAACCTATTTTATTTCCTTACTCATAATTTATCTAACACAATTTCAACCACCTGTATATACCAATACACAATCTGATATTGAAACCTGGATTATATCTTCGATACAACTCTGACCAACAGTACGTTCAGCTATTTGAACATTTTATATTATTTTAGCGAACATTTAATTTATTTTTTAAATTTCACTACTATCTGCATTATATTCCTATTTTAAACTTTAGTATTTATTCGCTAATAATTCTTCTAACCTTAACACCACTTATTTAAATATTGATTCTTACTGCTATATAAATATTATGTTAATTCATTATTCGCAAGTTACATTAATCTATTATTTAAATATAGAAAACTCAACTTACCCGATTTTCACGGGACACGAAAACTTCCAAGATAGTTTCCACTGAAACCTCTTCGTTATCAATTTACTCCAAACGATGAAACTAAATAAGCCAAAATGCAAATTTGTAACAAACAATCCAAGAATATTTATTTTGACTTATTTTCACGACAGAATTTTTTTTTTTTTTTTTTTCCCACAAAATCTTTCGTATTTTAATTAATTAATTTCCATTCTCGGTTGGTTGGTTTGTCAACCAATCTACTATATATATATATATATATATATATATATATATATATATATATATATTATATATATATATTATATATATATATATATATAATATATATATATAATATATATATATATATAATATTATATATATATAATATATATATTATATATATATAATATATATATTATATATATTTATATATATATATATATATTATATCTATATATAATATATTATAATATTATATTATATATATATATATATATATATATATATATATATTATAGCAGTTGGTTGACAAACCAAGTAACTGGAAATAAGATAGGAACGCGGAGGATTTTGGGAGCGAAAAAAAGATATACGTATTTTGCAGACAATTGTGGAAACTTGAAAAGTGTTTATCGTCATTGGATCATTTATCACAAAATTTTATTTTGTAATATTTCGTATTGTGTGTGAAACAAATTACCAGGAAGAAACAGTTTTAGTGGAAACTAATCTTGAGGTTTCGTGTCCCGTTAAATCGGGTAAGTTGAATTTTTGTAATACTTAAATAGTAGGGTAACGTTACATGTGAACAATAATTTAAAATAGTAGTTAAAATAATAGTCAATAATCTACAAGTAGTGGAAATTA
>JABUQX010115064.1:15000-31050 GCA_015478945.1 Trachelipus rathkii
CCCCAAATTGATAAAAAAAAACTTGACTCTTACTGCTCCAAAACTTAAACTCTACCTACCATTACCCTACTATGAACACATTCATATAAAACTACGCAAAGACCTTAATCACTGCCTAAAGAATTTTTTCCCACAACTAAACATTATTTTGACCTTTAACTCGTCCTTTAAAATAGCCTCTTTCTGCCATCACAAAGAAAGTATTCCTACTGTGCTTCGCTCCTCTCTCATCTATAAATTTACCTGTGACACCTGTAATGCCGCCTATGTTGGCAGTTCTACTCGCCAACTCAGTGTGAAAGTTGATGAGCATAGGGGAGTGTCTTCCCGCACAAAACTACCATTCAATTCTCCAGCTTTTTCTGCAATAAGAAACCACTCTCACGATAAAGACCACCCCTTTAATCTTTCTAATTTTTCAATATTGTCTCAAGCAAAATCTACAACCAACTTACAGGTTTTAAAAAACATTATACATAGCCAACACGAAACCATCCTTGAACAGTGACAGTGGTCCGTATAGGTTGTTGCTCTTTTAACCCGTCAGATGTTGTACCATAATAGTTTGTCCGTCACCACTGTTCTAAAAAGTTAAATTGTAAGTATTACTCAGTGACTTCGATTTAATGGCCATTAATAATTAACCCTGTGATCAAGGGTGGCAGATTTCGATAGAACTTTCCCAAGCTAGGAGAAAACTTATAATTGGTTCATCTATTATTCTTCCATTTCATTATATCATACTTAAATTAATCTGTTTTCCCTAAGTAACTTTTAGGGCAGACAGTCTAAAAATGTATTCTTTTTAGTGTAGGCATTAATATCTTTTTAAAGATACATAGACGGTTAAATGGGAAAGGCTGGCCATCATATATATTATATATAATATATAATATCTATATAATATACTATATATATTACTATATATATTATTATTATATATATATATAGTAGTATATATATATATTATAATATATATAATATATATATATATATATATATTATATACTATATAACTAAATAATATATAATATATATATAATATATATAGTAATATTATATAGTTTTTTAAGTTGTTTATAGAAAATATTTTTCTTTAGCAATAAAAGGAGAAATGTCAAAGAGAAATTTTTAACAATTTTGCAACTTTGGGGGAAAAAATGGGAATGTCTCAAGTCTATCTTGGAATGGAAGCATATATTGTACAATAAATTGCTAATATTTTTCCTTTTTTTTTTGTAATTACGAATACCTGCAACTTATGCCCGCAGAGATGGCAGAGTTCGGGGTCTCTTGGCCTCCGGTGGCAAGCGTGATCTGTCCCGTCGGCTTCGGAGCCCCTAAAAAATAATTCTTTATCCTTCACACCACCTTACTTTTACTGACACACAAACCACAACTACCACATAACACAACACACCACACAACATATATATATTATATACTATATATATAGATTTATATACTATAAGTATATATATTAGTATCTATATATATATATATATATATATATATATATATATATATTATATAACTATATATATATATAAGGAACAGGTTCAGATAATCCATAACCTTTAGGAAAAATTGGATGTTGCCAGATTAGGCTCTTAAATTTTAATTGGGCGACAATTTTTGAAAGAAAACTATTTATAGTATCAAGTAATATATAATATATATATATATTATATAAATATATATATTAATATAAATATATTATATATAGTATATTAATATATATATATATATATATATTATGATTAACATTCAGTTGTAATTTTCATTTCTTGTATATTGATAATATTTTTCTTCAGGTTTAAGAACTAAAATGATGACATAATTAAAATATATATATTAATATATATATAACAGATAGTAACATAGTTTCATATTTTGCAACTCTCAATTTAATACGAGGAGATCCTCTCAAAGTACTTGTATTATCTGTAAATGGACGTAGCTTAGACAACTTAACCTAGACTGCCAGCCTAAATCATTTTTCTAATGTATAGTGTATCGAATCACGCAGCTTGACACAAAATTATAAGTATACATATTTTAAACCTTTGAACCATAAGTGGTACTTCAATTAACATTAAATTCATATGAGTGAATCAATCATTTTTTTTATATACGGAGTGAGATAGTTGTGGGTTGAGAAATAAAATATATAAATTCAAGTCATTTATGTACATAAGGAAAAAATTTAAAGTTTTTGAATTGAAAATTAATTATATATTCACTAAAATTTTAATATATTATGATAGTAATAAATATAAATATACATAATATATGTATATATTATAATATATATATCTAGGAAATAGAACTTGCATTTGTTGTAGAAAATATTTTAAGCAATTTACAATATTTATATGATAAATATATATTAATTTTTATAAAATATTAGAATGGTTCAAATAATTATGAGTCAATATATATTTGAAATTTAATGCTCACACTCTATGTCAAATACAATTTACTCATATATCAGAATAATCATAAACATATATAACGATTGAATACTAATAAATAATTGATGAAAACATTAAGCCTACTGTGAGTACGATTGAGCGCATAAAACTTTATTTTGAATAAAATACGCTTAATTAAATAAAGCATAATATCTACTCACGACATAAACTTATTCATTATTTTAACTAAATTATTTAAGCAACTGATTAATTACATTAACTTTAATTATATTATAATTATAAATTTAATTAACATTAACTAAATATTAATACCAATAACCTAAAATACTATATTATAAAAAATTTCTTGTAAAAATTAATAAGTAAATATACAAAGTATTCGATACTTACGTATCTACTGGATTTCAAAGCTCACGCCAGAAAAAATACAAATCTAATAAGCCACTAGCTCGATCGAAATCTGATTGTACTATACCGATATAACATGGCTAGTTAGAGAGAATTTAAATTCTGCTGTGACTACGTTTTAAAACTAATATTATTAATAAGGTAATTCACTTACTATAATTATCGTATAAATTTATGGCAATAATATTAAAGTAAATCTCTAATTACAAAATTTTTATGTTTTTTCATTATAAGAAAACCTAAATATTAACAGAATGTATTATGAAATATATCTTAGATATAGAATAGTTATAGAATAAATTATGTCTTTTAAGTAATAAAATCGTTTATACGATTAGAACAATATCACTTTTAAATTATAATGATATAAACAGAGTAAAATATAAAAAAAACAGATTATAGAATATAAGAATTGGGGTATTCGGGGTAGTTACGCTAGTTAGAAATGAAGTAGAAAAAAATAGCTATAAATAATTAATAATCTCACTAATATATCATGTGTGCTACCGTATTGATTGTGCTGTGTGTTTGTAGTTGTCTGCGACTGAGAGCTCGTTGTAAGATTAGTGTTGTTGTTGTTGTGGTTAGTGATGATAATGATATGTTTGTGTAGATCGTTAAGATATGTGTAGTTAATGTCTGTGAGTAAGTTTGAAATTGGGTGACCTCGTGTGTGCTGATAGTGATGATTGCTATGTTGTGAGTGCGTGGTGTGTGTGGTGTGTGTGTGTGTGTGTGATGTTGTGTTGTGTGTTGGTCATCGATGTGTGTGTAGCTGTGTGTGCGTGGTGTGTGTGATGTAAATTTCCCCACCCCCACTTTATGGCCAACTATACCTTCTTCAATTTTTTTGAGAGCAACGAACTTATCCACATGAGAGAGGTAGTTTATGTAAATGCTAGAAATGTAATCCGCAATTAATAATCCTATATTAAATTATAAAGAATGAAGCTAGGTCCAAAAAATAAAGAGAAGATACGCCTATTACACAAGAAGACATATAATATGGTCAAAATAATCTCTTATCTTTGTAACTAAATATATTCCGTTTAGGAACCTAGTAATAAAACTAAATTAACACTATAGTTAGTACGTGGAGTCTTTTAGTCTCTACAGATATCTCGATAATCAAAATCAGCTACAACGATATATATAAGTACCCACTCGTATTAAATTAACCAAAGGTTCGTGTAAGTCTAAAAACAAACCACAACGTTAATCTATAGAAATGATATTCAATACAGGCTGCTATTACATTCCAATAATCAATAGTTACACTTCACTTACTTGAACAATTAGAAATATCAGAATAACTAGTTTCATCGCAAAGACACAATTCTAATAATAACTAATACACCACCACAAACTATTAATTGAAATTTTAAATATAAGGATTCATTAATAATAAAATGAAGTACAGAAAATTTAATATAAATATAAATAGTCGACAAATTTTCTAATAGTGCTTTCTGCGTCAACTTCTTCTCTTCTGTGATCTTCAGTCTATATACTTGCTGTTCCTCTTTAACTATATCTATTTCTATCGCTATATCATATACTTAATTTTATCTTATCTTCTTCTTCTTTCCTTCTTCTCTTATCTTCTTCTTCTTTCTTTTACTTACTTCTCTTTTTCTTCTTTACTTCTTCTTTTCTTATTACTCTTACAACTCAAACATTCTTCTGTTTTTAATTCTATTTCTTATTCTTTACTATTTATACTACTTATCTTATATATATATATACTGCTCTTATCTTCTTCTTTAATTATTATATTATTATTATATTTAATGATTTATTAAAATTAATGATTCTATGTTTTACTGAAAATATCGAACATTATTTATTTATAATTATTATATAATTATCATTATATTTTTATTATTATTATATATTAATTAATTTACGATTTCCTATAGTGGTAGTATATTTAAGAATGACGCATAAAATTATGATTCTGATGTTATTACTGAATGAATATGCGAAATTATTTTATATTAATATAATTATTAATTTATATTATTATTAATTAATATTAATTATTGTTGTTTTTAGTATTGTTGTGATAGTTGTGATTGTTAATTATGTTAATTGTTTTGTTTAGTTGCCTTATTGCCCAACGATATTCACGAATTTAATCGAGTAACCGATGACTCGTACTCAATAGTGCATTTGAGCTAAGAATCAAAGTCATTAGATGCTATAACAATTTTTCTAACCAATTATTGACACATTACTCTTTTCGGTTTGTATATAATGCGGATAGAATAAGGTAATTAATGATTGAGATAAAACCGTATATAAAATTAATTACTAATTAAAAAAAATAAAATAAAAATATGAATTATAATATAAATTTAATATAAATACAATAATATAATTGAATAATATTATACTATAATAAGTGGAAAATTTATGTATCTTTTAGATAGAACATATTGAAACTATCAAGTACACTATTATATATAATATATATATATATATATATAATTGTAAAAAATAACGGGGTCTTCTAATTTCATTCTGTATAATTCAGTATCTTAAAAATAGTATTATCTGTAAATGTCACACCGATATTATATATGGTGCTTGAGTTCGTTGTATAATACTAATTCTCCGCAAAGTGTGTGAAAATATTGAGAAACATAATAGCAGAATAGTATCGATTACAACAATGTGCCGTGTTATATATATATATATAATATATATTATATATAATATATATATATATATATATATACTATATATATAATTATATTATGTGATAGTGATATATATATAATATATTCAATGGGCAAAATAGACTAGGAGCAATCTTTTCTAGCCGCGTGAGATTGGAAAGTACAATAGCGAGGGGTAGAGGAGGGACCATTTTTCCATATCCCAGTTAGGTGTGTAGATAAATACTATTGTTAAATGGGCGGAGGGAACCCCGCCGCACACACAACAAATAACCACTGCCTTAAATAAGAGACAGGATTGGAGTATTTCTAATGACACATATTTATTCCGGAGGTAGGGCGAGTTATTAAATATGTAAGATCTTTTATTCCGGCTAAGTTATAGAGATATAAGTATAAATCGATCCACCGGACGAGTGTCCGAGACAGGAGACAACCTCAGAAACTCACACTGTCTCATTTAGTCGGGTGCAGGTTAATACCCCTACTTTAGGAACTAAATGACTATTATCAGCTTATTTAAAAACTCAAAGTGAATTTTTTTTTTACAATATTTCTGAGACCGTAAAATAGAATGTAGAAATTTATTGTATAGTCTCAACGACATTAGGAATTCACGTTTATTTATACACTAATAAATTATTATATATTATATATTATTCTAATACATTTTCCCAGTTTTTAAAAACCCTGAGATTTTTTTTTTATTGTTAAAATGGGGCGAAGATAAATAACGTTTATTATGAACGAATAGCAAGCGCAGTTGTCATATATAAACTATTGTATTTCATTGTTATGTAAATTCTTGCGAGAGTGATTAAAGTTCCCTTTATATTTATTAGCTCTGGTGTTTATGGTCATACATATGATCGCGAATTTGTAAAAACAGACAGGGCAATTGGGACGTAACACGCTGAGAGATCTCAATAAAAAGTGTTTGGTGTATAATACAGAATAAATTGATATCTAAAATAAAAAGTATAATGTTTCGTTAATTGATACTATATTCCCTCTATAAGAGAGAGAGAGAGAGAGAGGAGAGGAGAGAGAAGAATTATAAGTATAAAGAGTGAAGGTAGAGATAAGAGAGAGTAATGAAGTAGTATGAAGTAGAGTGAGAGAGAGATGAAGAGAGAGTAATCAAGTAGAGAGTGAATAGAGAGAGAGTAATTAATAATATGCACTTCTTCTATATTTCAATTAATATATTTTTAATCCTTCTTGTATCAGCCATATAATTATTAAACGACAACTTTTAATATTTTAGAGGACTGATAAGTTATTATACTAATATATATATTATATTATATACTATTATATATATAAGTATATATTCCAGTATATATATATATTATTTCTATTATATATTCTCTTATACTATATTACTATAACTTACACCTCATATGTATAAATATATCTATATATAATAAATAATATACTATATTATATATACTATATGATCTACTAGTATCTATACTATATAATATAATTTTGTTATTAGTAGTCTAACTATGAAAACTCATTACTAAGAGTCTGAGACTCCTAGAGTCTAGGTACATACTCTATAGTAAATAATACTTCATTCTATAGATCATATAGTTAAATTGTACGGTGACGTAATATACATACATAGAGAGTCACTTTATATCTCTAACTCTATACTTACTATAACTCGAGTTTAATCTGATTAACCTATAAGTCTGGTGAAAAGCCTCAATTGTTTCAAAGAATTTGTAAATAACAAGCACATTAAGAACTGTAACACTTTCCTTTTGGTATTTGAGATCGAGTGGCTTGTGTTCTCAAGTCCAATTCGACCCCTTTGCGTTCTTTTTTAATCCGTATATATGCCGCGAAGTGTGTGAAAATCTCCAGAAATCCGGCCACAGATGCCATTGAGGCAAAAAAAAAAAAGAAGGTCTAAATCGAACATGAAATAAACATATTCATAATTTATAACTTTTTGTTCTTAGCAACTTTTAATATTTTATGTGAAGGAAAATTTAGTAGCATTGTTACTGGTTATTCCCTTTATGGTTTTCTCGGTAGGTTAGGTCTGGATGGGTTATGTCTGAGGGTTACATTAGGTTAAAGTTTAGGTATTGATTAGGTCTGTTATTTTATTGCCCTTCGAAATATACTATATAGTTATATATATATAATATATAATACTATATTATCATAATAATATATAATATACCCTTAAGAATACTAATTTTAAATAAATTAATTTATATGAATGTGATATTCCATCTATGACATTTCTTCACTATATACTTACATACTATAATATATATGAACCATATATATTAATTATTAATATACAAATTTTTATCCATATATATATATATTACTATATATATTATATATTTAAATTATATATGGACTTAATCTCTATAGTAAACTATATATTATAATATATCATAAACAACTTATTTTATATACCTTATAATATCTTATTTTCTAATAAAAATTATTGTACTATTTCGAGTACATTATCCACATAAAGTCAATCGACTAATTTTATAAAGTATAATGGATTGTAACTAATATTACTGTATAGATGAAGCTAGTATTCAATTTGTCATTATATGCATAATATATGTTCATTGGCCATCCGAAAATATTTGTGTAGTAATAAAAACAATTATTATTATGGCTCTACGAGAATACAAATAATTTAATACTACATGTAAACTGTAGATAATATATATATATTAAATATATATACTAATATGATATTTAATATATATATTTAATATTTATATTATAATTTATATAATATATAATTAATATTAATTATCATTAAGTTATCAATATATATATATATATATATATACTATATTCTAAATATATATAATATATATATAGATATATATATATATAAAAATGTTTATTATAATACAACTGTATAGAAAAGGTATTAAGATATTTATATATTGATATAGATATCATCAACGCGCATAACATATTAAATATATTATATATATATATTATTAATTATAATATATATTATATAATATTAAAATATATATATATAAATTTACGATATTATAGATATAAATAAATGATTTACACTATTGTGGAAATTAATATTTTTCAAAAATGAAAAGTAAAGAATAATTTTTAATACATAATTTCATATAAAATCACCAGAACAAAGTAAATAATTATAAACCATAGATTTCGAGGCTTATCGTGATCCATTTACTCGGATTCACATCTTTCAGGGACTGAAATGTTGAAAAGTAAATTAGTGTGTTGGATATGATTTAGTACTTACTCCATTACCATCTTCCTTTTACTACGAAAACTTTGGTAGTTTTATTTCAAAATATTTAATCGATTTAGAAAATTTCTATTTTTTAAGTTTTCTATCGATTCAAGTTTAATTTAGTAGCTTTTGATTCCTCAAGTAATTGATTAGTAAGTTATAGATATATATTCGATTAGAGTTTAGTATTTTATCTTATTATTACCTTTATTTGTTAGATATTGAACGTTCAAGCGCCGTATTTTTATAATGAACTTAACTCACTATTAAATTTTTATTTACTATCTGGCTAGTGTTAATTTTAGTTTATTAATTTTATTGCACAATTGAACTGGTGATATTTTAAATCTAATATAAGCGTATGGTGAAATTAAATTATTGTCACTTGACGTATTATGAATAACTTATAGTTTGTTTATATTTGTAGTACTAGAAATCATTTATATTATGTTGAGATAGAACCTGCTGTTTTACAATTTAAGTTATTGGTTTCTTTCTATAGTAGTCTAAGTATTTTCACTTAAGTTCATTTGCAATTATATTATTTTGTATTTCCCGGAATATAACAAAGTAGGAAAACGGAAGGGGCTGAGAAGATTAAGATTCATAAATTAAGAGGAGATGATGGCGGGGTTTTGTGATTGCAATATGGTTGTTGGGCCCACTTCGCCAAAGAGGTAAACAGTACATTGACGAGATGCCATCAGTGAGGTCCGTCGCAGTATCTGCGGAAGTCCTAGGGTGATTTTTACTGATTGCGAACGAATTTCTCACTTAAGAGTTACAAGGAGGCCGGTAAAGCTGGGCATTCTCTTTTCGACTTGCGTCATATTCTTCTACTACTTTTTTTTTTTCCTTTGTTTCCAGTGCAGTTGAAGCACCATTACCGCACTACAACAGTCTCCGTAGGAGGTGGGTATTGATATTGGATGATACTATATTATATATTATATATACTATATATATCTATAATATATAAATATATAATATTATTAATGATAATATTATATATATCTATATAGTATGTATATATATATATATGTATAATATATATATATAATATATATAGTATATATATATATAATATATATATTATATATATATATACTATTATATATATATAATATATATATAGTATATATATATATATATATATGTATATATATATATATTATATATATATAATATATAATATATATTATATACTATAATTATAAGTATTATATATATATATATATATATATATTATATATATATATATAGTATATATATAAGTAATATATATATAATATATTATATTATATATATATATATATATTATATATACGTATATATTAAATTCTTGATTTGAATCGGTGTTCGTTCATACATTTGCCTCAGTCAAGCTTGGTGATGGCTTCCAAGGCCCGTGTATGCCATCGTAGTCGAGCAGCCGCTCGGCTTGCGCTGAGCACCTGATGAACGACCACTTCCGTGATATATATGATATATATTAATATATATATATATATATATATATATATATAATATAATATATATATATATGTATATTATATATATATATATCTTGTAGTAAATCGGTGTCTACCTAACCACACTTATCCTAACCTAAACTTAAAAGTCGTAAAGTTCGAGCTAACCGAGATGGAACATGGTTGCAATAAACCTAAACCTAACCGAAGATAGCAATCAGTGGTTGCAAAAAAACTCAACCTAACCGAGATGGATCGTGGTTGCAAGAAAAAAAAACCTAAACCTAACCAAGATGAATCGTCGTTGCAGAAACCTAAATGTAACTAGATGATTTTTTTTAAAGTAAAAATTACTAATATTTAAGCTTAATAAATAATGCAAATAAATAAAAAAAATATATTATCTTATTTATATATATATATTATATTATATATCTATATATATATATTATATATATATATATATATTATATTATAATATATATCTATATATTATATATATATATATATATAATATTATATTATAATTATATATATACAGATATATATATATATATATAATATAGTTATATTTTATTATATAATATAGTATATAATTATATATAATATATATATATATATAATATATTATATTATATATATATTATATATATATATAATATATATATTAATTAGTTACGTAACTTTCATCTTTTGTACTCTTTCAAAGTAAAGAAGATAACAGGCAAAGTTAATATCGACCTTAACGTAATAATTATAAAGTGGCGAATACAATTTTTTTTCAAATACTAACTTGTGTTATTGATAACGGTAAATAAATTATTTCGTCCGCAATGTATTCATCTAATACACCAAAGGATAAATTATTAGTTAATAATTTAACAACATGAATTCATAACTATATACAAGCAACATACGTTCAAATAAAACTATGACATACTAAATAATTATTCGTTATTTCCTCAGCAACATGAAAGGAAGCAGTCGGCTAAGTATTGAAAGGCAATGAGAACATCGTTCCCATACGACCAACATAAATCTATAATTACTTGTGACTATAGCATAAACCTAATAATAATTTTGATGTTCGCTCTGTAATATTTCATTAAATACATATAACATCATTATAATGTAAATATTTCACCATGGGGTACTTTTCACAAGCAACAAATGTTTAAACTAAAAAAATATATACACACTCAAACAGTATATAAGAAATAAAAATCATCTTTTCAGCCAACATCAAAAGGAAGCCGGCTGACTCTGTTCCCTTGTCTAAGTTGACTCTGTTCCCGTAGACACATATACGAACGAAAACCGATTCAAATATAGAATAATACCGATTTGGTTTATTAAGATTGCGATTTGTTTTTATTTATTTTTTCTTTATTTTTTGAATATGAATCTAATCCGATTTATGATATATTTATATATATATATTAATATAGGGTATTATATACTATATATATATATATATATATATAAATATATATATATATATATAATATATAATATATATTATATATATATCTATATATATATATATAATATATTATATATATATATATATATATATATATATATATATATATATATATTAAGTGATGTCTATATGTAAATATCTAGATTGAATCAGTGTATATTTTCTGAAAAAAATTTCTAAAGTTAGGAAAAGTTAAGTTAAAATAAGTTTTTTAAGAAAATTATTTAGTGGCAACTTCTGAATATCCAGCCGTTCCAACATTAAAACAATTTTTCTTTAAAAAAATTAGCTTTAACTTAACTTTTCTGAAACTTTTTTTTTTGAACTAGAAAATTTTTTCAAAAAATATACACTGATTCAAATATAGAATAATACCTGTCTATATTATATATATATTAGTGATGCATATTTTGGTGATATTAGTGATTCGCATCCGCATCCGAGGAGCATCGGCACATTATTAGAGATCCGCATCGGTATCCGCGTTTTGCCCTGAGGCATATATATATATATATATATATATATATATATTTAGTATTATATATATACTATATATATGATATATATTATATATTATATTATATATATATATATATTAATTAATATATAATATTATATATATTTATATATATATATATTATATATATATATTTATATATACTATATATTATATATATATAATTATATATGTATATATATATATATTATATATATAATATATATATATATATATATATATATATATATATATATATATATATATATATATATATATTTATATATAACTTATATATATTATTAATTTATATTATATATAATATATATTATATATATATATATATACTATAATATATATATATATATATATATTAATTAATATATAATATATATATATATTTATATATATATTATATATCTAATATTATATATATATTATTATATATATATATTATATTATAATATAGTATATTATATATATCTAATTATATCTATATATATAATATATGATTACTATATATATATTCTATATATATTATATAATTGGTAAAAACTGAACCCTTATCGTCGAAGACCTTTTGATATTCGATATATGATATCAATATATATATATATATTATATATATATATATATATATACTATATATTATATATATATATTATATATATATATTATATATTATATCAATATATATTAATAAATCTCACTCACTATATATATATATCTATAAAATCTTTGTAAACCTAACCTCACTTTATCCTAACCTAAACTTAAAGGGGGTAAAGTGAACGCCAACTTATACGGATTACAACGTCGCACAGCAATGCCACCTTAACCTAGATGGATACAGTTGCAAGCAATGCACCTAACCTACATGGATACACGTTGCACAGCAATGGAACCTAACCGAGATTGATTCACGTTGCACAGCATTGCCACCTAATTGCAACCTAAGTTTGTCTTTAAGTAAACAATTAACAATATTTAAGTTTAACAATAATAATCACTACTTTTTTATGGATAATTCATTGCCATACCTTCAAGGAAAGTTTAAATGTGTCCATCTTAAGAGGAATCTTTTTATATTTGGACTCTACAAAATTAAAGGATAATTTTAAAACATACCTATATTCTAATATATATAGTATATTATAATATATTTATATATATATATATATATTACTATATAATATATATATATAGTATATATATATATATATATATTATATATATATATTATATATATATAATATATATCTAGATTTGTTTCTATAAGTTATACACTATTCTGTATGGCCGAAATTTTTGACATATATTAATGTAAGTCAGAGTTGCTACCTGTTAAATCTAAAAAGTTTGCTAAAATGAACATTTTGCCTTAAATTTCTACTACCTGTGATGGATAATGTTCGGAAAGCAATACATATCTGCAGTTATTATTTAAAGTTTCAATATTTATGTAAACTATTCATATTTAAATTCACTCTAGTCAACACATCTTACTCTATGCATCATTTCAAAACCCAAACAGTTCTAAAGCCAACAAATATTGCAAACCATTAATACACTACTTATTATCTAAATTTTATATAATTATCCTTAAATACTTCATATGTAAAACACATCCTATCTGTACACATTTCTTAAAGAACATTGATAATGTTCGGCAAAGCAAATCACTGCGTTATTATTATTACAGTTTCCAATATTACGTAAAATATTCCTATTTTATTTCATTTCTAGTAACATCATCTACTTCTATGGCAATTTCAAAAACTCAAACCATTCTAAAGCACAACGATATATTGCAAACCTTAAATAGCTCCATTTATTTATTCTAAATTTATATTCTTCTATATTCATCCATGTAAACACTCCTATCTGTACAATTTCTTTAAGACAACGAATCCAATATGGAGCCTTTAATAACATATTTCCCCGCCTCGGTATCTTAAGGTATAATCGATATACCTATATCGAATATCATTCTTAAACATAGTTTTTGCGGGGTAGACCGAATCTCTTCATATTAAGCTATTATATTATATATATATATATATATATATATTATAGTATATATATATATTATATATATATATTATATATATATAATATAACTATATATATAATATATAGTATTATATATTATTATATATATATATATATATTATATATTAGTGATGCCGCATCCGCATCCGCACATTATTAAAAGATCCGCATCCTAGTTTCCCTGATGGATGTTGGGCGGTTATTTATTGCGAGATTATAAAATTTTATAATACATAATATTAAGATGCAATCTCAATGCAAATTTTTAAATGCGAGAATGTGACTCGACTCAACTATGTAATGATGACTCATGATCTCACAGCATGAAGCTCATGACCTTCATATTATTGCAACTTATTTAGATCCCCGTTAGGCAGTAATTTTTTGTAAATACATATTAGACAAGTTAAATCGTCACTTTGTGTTGCAGTTGAAAAACTTCAATCCGAACAGACTAGAGGGGCCAACAAAGATTTTGTGGCAAAACATTTGAAGGTCATTTTATAGGTAACTTCTTGCCCTGATTCCGAATATGACCACCCCGTTTTCCCTAGATTGGCTCTAGTTTTTGAGATACAGGGTGGTCACAAAAATACATTATAAAAAAATTTATTTTACGGTTGTAAACGTAATTCACCAAAAAAAAAACACGAAAGATACTATACTTACTCAAATTGTTAAAGAGTAAGTACATAAAATGCTAATAGGTCAAAACATTCAATTCAGTACAATGAAATCACAATTAATGCATTACAAATCGCTGTCTATATGATTGTCTTCTGTATGCAGAATGTGGAACAAATCACGTTGAAGGCTCCAACAATTGTCTGCCATCATGTGTGTATCCATCTTCCTTGGTATCTTTCTTCCATCACCTTGAATCTTGATGGAACCTCTCCCCTTGTTCCTCACTATAACATCCTAGATTATCCGGAAACCGATGTAAGTGACTATATAGAAAGTGAACTTTTATGCTCATATTAGCATTCAAATTTTTGAAGTCTGAAAGCATTTTCTGTACGAGTTTTTCCATAGTTGGCAGATTTATGGTATGCCCAAAAAGTTCTGAAAACCCAAACAAAACTTTTCCAGGCAGATGCTACAATATCAGTCATGGATTATGAAATTGTCATCCTTGATGATTAGGCGAATTTGAGGGCCGCTCAAGATTCCAGCTTTGAGTTTTCTCCATACTCAAGCCTGGAAAAAATCTGCAAATAAATTTGAAACATTCACCATCTTTGTCTAGGCCCTAACAAATTGCTTCATCAGTCCTAGTTTGATGTGGAGTGGTGGGAAAATAATTTTTCCCCTGTCAACCAGTGGTTCGTTAATGATATTTGATGCACCTTCAGTCATATTTTCCCTAGCAGGCCATACACTTTTTCCCAGTGTCTTTTTTAGCCCTACTATCCCACAAGCATGTATGAAACCAGGGTACTTAGTATATCCGCTTTGCTGCCCAAGTAAGATGTTGACCATCTTCAAATCAACGCATATAGACAACTGGTGTTCATTATATCTAAGCTTCTGCAAGATCATTCTTATATTTTATATTCCTCTTTCCAGTTTTTAGTTGAGTGACCTATCTGGAATCCGATTATAACTATTGTCATTGTACATAAAAATACCTTCAAGCTTCTCGTTGAACTATCCATAAACATTCACCATTTCTGGTCGGTATTTAGTTAACCCCATTTGGAGTAGGAAGTCCAGGGATGTTCCTAACAGTATACTGGGTCTTTCTTC
>JABUQX010115065.1:0-36674 GCA_015478945.1 Trachelipus rathkii
CTATGCATAATCGAGGCGTAAGCAGTCCTCAAACGATAATGAGATTCCTTTACTTTGCAAACCAATCGTAAGAGAGTAAACAAGGATATCAGGCGCACACGAACGAACCATAATAGTTTCAATGGTCTAGATACAACACCGCCAGTATCAACTTTGTTTAAACATGAAAATTCATAGCATATATTTGTATTTTCCATATCTATGCTTGCGAGCAGAGTCGTTTTACGTATGTATTTGCATTCCTGTTTCAATAGAGCTATCGATACAATTCGAGAATTTGCTCAAACTCCGTCCCACTTTTCCGAACATATTGTGGCCAATACCTATGATTCTGTCTGGTTCGTTTCGAAACATTATAGCAGATACCATTGAATCTTGTTTGTTAGGAGCAAAGTTCATACTTAACAACAGTAAAGTAACTACATAACATACAAAATCGGAAGCTATCATACTTTCTCAAGCACACTCTAAACTAACATGTTAATTTACATTAACATGGTGTTAATATTTAACAAAAAGGTTATCATAACACTGGCTAATTATCATACTAACCAATGCAGATACGCTAACGTAATAAAGTTTTCACATTAAAACAGCTAACATAGCATAACCCGACCTAAGAAAATAGTGTACAACGACAAAATCTAACACACCTTAAGCACAATTAAACTGTTAACATAAACAAAGTTCCGCACTTAACACCAGTAAGTAAGTAACTAACATTGCATGCAAAACATTACCTATTCATACTTCTTTCAAACAATCTCTACATATTAACGGTAATTTTACATTGACACAGTGAGTCAGTGAGGAAAATTTATTTACATCCTTATTGAATATGCAGAACAACGAGCATACGCTAACGTAAAAAAGTTTTTTTTTTTTACCTTAAACATAGTCAATATTAACAGAAAATTTATCATGAGCCTTACTAACTATCATAATCCCGCAACAAAATAATTGCAAACTAACAAAGTTGTGTATCCTGACATATCATAAAAGAATAAGGTGTCTCTGAAATAAAACATGTGCCCTAAATGTATATAGTTACCGATCCAAACCGGCTAATTCACTAACAGGGAACCAAACCCTCATCCATCTTTCCTTGATCCCGTGACTCTGGTGATTTCAGGTCACTTTGAGTATAACTGTCGGATAAAACCATAACATAAAAAATAAGTTCTTTATATAGCTTACCAACGAATATTATGCTTAAACGTAACACTGTTTCACATTAATAAAGCATTATCAGAGCTTAGAATATAATGTGACGAACGAGCCAACCTAGCACATGCTCACGAGCGAAGTAAACTACTAACATAACAAGTTGCTACTTAGATCACAGTAAGAACCTAGCACAGCATACAAACCGTAACCTATCACACCTTTTCAATCATATCTCTAACACATCAAGGTTATTTTACATTTAAAAACATTACTACAATTACTTTATATTATAGAACATTGTTAATGTTTTAAACAAAAATTTAGCGTAACCCGTCTAATTATCATACTACAGCGAATTATAAAACCGCTCAAAAACCCGCTTACACGCTCCGGGTGATCCCCATCTTAGGATTCACACCCCTTCAAAGGGTTCATCCCTGGGTTTTCTCTCGGGCGGTGATGTGTTGCTTAAGATACTCTTGGTTAATGAAAACTGTTTATTCGTAAGTTAGGTAGTTGTATGTTAAATATTACCTATACTGCGAAATTAACACTGGATTTGTCAGAAATTATGAGTTTGTAGATTATACTGTTGTTAAACTGACGATTATGGTGCTAGAAACGTGAGCCTAGGTTAAGTTTGTTGAGTATGTTAAGTTTTGCCTGAAAATTGGCTCATGTCTACGGTTTATTTCATGGTTTCAAATGATGTTATACTCGAAGCAGAGTGACATTTGAATAAAGATAAATGTCATATCATAGATCAAGGTGGCTGGTATCTTTGATAGATTGTGTCACTGTTTGTTAAAGGGACTTGTAGATAATACGACTTTTACAGTGTTGCTGATATGAAAGGAAAAGTGGGAACGTTCGAGTATTGTATGACCTGTTAGCGACTTTACCTTGATATCAGTAGGGAATATTTCAGGATGTTAGCTGATTATTCATACGCAAAGTTTATGTAGGTTGCATTGTACATTATATTCTTAGTTCGAGATTATGATATGTCAGCTTTATTGAATGCCAAAACTTTGTTGCGTAAGCATATATTTGTAGGTCAGTATAAAAAGAACATTTTATTGTTATGTTTATCCAAAATGATTCACTCGAAATATGACTTGAATCAATAGTTCAATAGATCAATAGGTCAATGGATAGTCGATTTTACTGATTTTACTGATTTAGTGTCTCTAAAACTTAGTAAAACTATTAAGTCTTTACTTGGTGATTTATATTTATTCAAAGAACTTATTCGTTTTATGTTATGTTCAGGATAAAATTTTGTGTATTTTTATTGCTATGTGGTTTTAAAACTATTGTATGTTATAAATATTTGTTATACGGTTATGCTGATCACTGTTAAAAGTATATAAGAATTGCTTTAAAAACATTTGTTACTGCTGTAGCATTAATTCGTTTCAGTATGATGATTAACATGGATTATGTAAATTTTTGCTTAAATATACGATGTTAATGGTAAAAATTACCAATGATATGTTACAGATGATGTTTGAAAAAGAGTGGAGCATTACTTTCGCATGCATTGTTAGCTGCTTACAGCTGTTAAGTAGGAAATTTGTTAAGTTGACTGTGTATTCGAGCTTGAAGGTATGTTAGGTTTGTACGTTGTACGTTATATTCTTAGTTCAGTTAATGATATTAATAGCTTTATGAGGCTAAAACTTTGTTAGTTTACCGTTCATATTCGTGATCATCGTATAAAGAACATATTTTTATTGACTTGTGTTTATCCAAACATGATTACTCGAATATGGACTTGATCGAAAATCATTAGTGAAGAAAAATTGGGGCAGAAATTGGTTTCCTCCGATTTGACCCTCAAAGCTGTTCCTTCATTAAAATCAGTAAACGTAAAAAAAACTACAGGGTCTTATGAGTTCGATGACGAAGGCGTTATACCTCCCGATTCATTAAAATACTTTGTTTATTTTTTTATGTTATGTTTGGATAAAACTTTGTGTGTGTTAGCAATTTATTCGTCTGGAATATGGTATTAGTATAGTTATGATGAAAGTTTGTTAAATTTTTACTATGCTTTAAGAAAAACTGTTACGTTTAATTTATATATTTCGCTTGTTCAGTATGATAACTATACACAGGTTACGCTAAATTGTTTGTTAATAATAACCCGTTGAATGCTAAAATAACTTTGACGTGTTTGCGATATGATGAAATAAAGTTTTGAATTAGCGTTACGGTTTGTATGATGTGCTAGGGTTATTACTGTTGATGAGGTATAGCAACCTTGCTGAATGTTTAGTAGTTATTTGCTCGTGAGATGTGCTAGGTTTGTCGCTGTTGTACATTATTGATCTTAGTGCTGATAATTGCTAGTTAAACTTTATTAATGTGAAAAACAATGTTACGTTAGATAATTCGTTGTTGAAAATATATAAAGAAAACTTATTTTTATGTTATGTTTATCCAAGTGATACTCGAAATTTGACCTGAATCACCAGATCACAGGATCAAGGAAGGGTGGGGAGGGTTGGTTCGCTTTAGTGAATTAGCGTTTAGGTCGGTAGCTATTACATTTTAGGCAATTGTTTTTATTCAGTGAACTTATTTTTATGTAATCGAGGATAAAACTTTGTTTATGTTTGCAATTATTCGTTGGGGATTATGATAGTGAGGTAAGGTTATGATAAATTTTTTGTTAAATTTTACTATGTTAAGGTAAAAAAAAAAAAACTTGTTACGTTAGCGTATACTCGTTGTTCTGTTATGATAATTAGATAAGGATGTAATAAATGTTTGTTAAATATTACTTTGTCAATGTAAAATTAACGTAATATGTTAGAGATATGTTTTGAAAAAAAGTTATGATGAATAGGTTAGTTTTGGAGTAAAGCTTGAGATTGTTATATTTTGTTAATGTATACAGTTTATTCGAAGCGGGAGTGTGGTTAGGATGTCGTGTACACTATTTCTCTAGTCGGTATGCCTCTGTCAAACTTTATTTGATGTGAAAACGTATTACGTTACGGTTACATGCATTGGTTAGTATTGGAATAATTAGCCATGTTACATGATAACTTTTTGTTAAATATAACCATGTTAATTAAAATTAGCCATTGTTATGTTAGAGGTGTGCTGAGAAAGTCTCGAAAA
The DNA here is from genome assembly GCA_015478945.1 of Trachelipus rathkii. Taxonomy (NCBI): domain Eukaryota; kingdom Metazoa; phylum Arthropoda; class Malacostraca; order Isopoda; family Trachelipodidae; genus Trachelipus; species Trachelipus rathkii. The sequence continues at coordinate 4,300 of JABUQX010115065.1, forward strand.
AATAGGTACGATTTTGGTATGTTATGTCTAGTTACTTTATGTTCGATTAAGTATGAAACTTTGCCTTAACAAAACAAGAAATCAATTGTATTGTCGTTAATGTGGTTCGGAAAACGAAACCAGACAAGAATCAGTAGTGTATGACAATGTTCGAAAAAATGGGAGAGCTTGAGGGCAAATTCTCGATATTGTATCTGATAACTCTATTGAACAGAAACAAATACATACGTTAAAAATGAAGTTGCTCGCAAGTCATAGGCATGAAAATACAAATATCATGATACGACTTTCATGTTTAAACAGAGTTTGCCGGATGTTGTTTAGGACTTGTTGAGAACTATTATGCGTTTCGTTCGGTGTCGCTATTATCCTTGTTTACTCTCTTAGCGATTGTTGAATGAAAGAAAGGATCTCATTATCTTTGCAGGGACTGCTTACGCACTCGATTTTCCACCAGTAAGACATTTTCGCTGCTGCTGGTACGATGAATCTCCTTTGCATCTCTTACGCTCGTTGTTGATATCTTTACGAGTCTGTTCGTTATACCCAACGATGTGTCATTTATATTATTCGTAAACCGAATGGAGACGGAAACATTGCTTGTATTCCTGCCAGCGGTCAAATAATTAAAAACCCTTATTATTATCTGTTGAAGAATTCATCAAGATAATCGACATGGTTGCATCTAACTGTAAACGGATAAGTGTGTGTTATCCCATGCAGTCATATGGACGTGTGAAATATCTTAACTGGGGCAACAGTGAGAAGGTTCTATAGAAATATGCTACTTTCTGGTCGCTATGATAATATTAAAAAGCCTTGATGGACGCACTCTACTGGAGACCTATCAATGGGCGACCTTCTGGCGTTCTTGTATATGGATTAACAGTCTCGAACATCGGAAATATTTGCAGCTTGATTGAAAATAAAAACATGAATTAAATCCCATCTTAACGATGTTGCTATACTCGAGGACTTAATAGATGATTTTGTGTTAATCTATGATGTGTTACACTTGAAAATATATTTGCCGTATAATGCGATATATAGGCATGTACTAATAACTATCAGCATGAACACGTTTACTTCTCTCTGGAGCGAGAGAATGAATGTTGTTGAACATAATGCCAGAAAATGTTTTTGTTTTGCAGATGCCATTTAAGTATTTGACATCCTTTCAAAGGGTATGCAATCTCTGGAGAGATATATAGAAACTTGTTTTAAATATACAGTAATCCTCTGTCTCATGAGTAGATAAATTAATATGGTTTAAAATAAAGCGTGTATTTTTAAGTATTTAATATAAAGATCATTTAATTAAAAATTATATGTAGTTTAAAAAAAATGAAAACTTGTTTTTACTTCCCTCCATGTAAACTTTATTGGTTAAGTTGTTAGTGATAGCTGTTTATTCGTTCAGCTGCTTTGTGTTGATTAAGGGATGGAATGTTCATAGTTAACTCTATCGATAATTAAAACTGTTGTATGTAACTGTTATCGCGAAATAGATAAAAAATTACTATGTTAATTTATAAAACATAAAAGACATTAGCAAAAAAAATTAAAATAAAAATGTTCATATAATAAACTTTGTTTATGGTTGACCCTTGTGACAAAAAGAATCAACTGTTAAGCTTAAATGTTTCGAAACGAACCAAATCAAGAATCATAGGATTACGGCTAATGTTTCCGAAATAGGAGGAGTTTGACACAATTTCTCGACTTGTAATCTGGTAACTCTAGTGAAACAGAAACCCACATCAGTTCGTAAATGTTCGTTCGTTTGGCAATGTTAGTTACTTTAACTCCGCTAGTTGTTAAGCGATGGAACTTTGTACTGTTAGCCATTTATTCGATCATAAGTTATGTTTAGGTTTTGTCATTGTGTGTTATATTCTTAGTTCAGGATATGATATGTAGCTTTATTGATGTGAAAACTTGTTTACGTCAGCATTTATTTGTGGTTGTATATGATGATTAGGTTAAGTTATGGTAACATATTGTTAAATGTCACGATGTTAATGTAAAATAACAGTGATAGTTAGAGATATGTTTGAAAAAAATGTGTGAATAGGATACGTTTTGCTCCAATGTTAGTTACTTACTGTTGTAGGTATGGAACTTTGTTAATGTAGCTGTTTATCGTGGTTAAAGATATTGTAGGTTTTTATCGTTGCTACATTATATTTGAGTCAGGTTGATGATATGTCTAGCTTTTGTCTTGATGTTAAGACTTGTTTGCGTAGCATATATTCGAGGGTCAGATGATCATGTAAAATAGCATTACACGGAGTTACGAAAGCGGGTATAGTATTGCTCTGGCTACATGTATTATTTGAACCAATGGTCTCGCGTTGTTCAGGCTAACTTGTTGTACTTTCTTCTGATGGTCGCAAGACAGTAATTCTCATTACCTTTTGAGTCTGTTTATACCACACTATTTTCAGTCAAGTAAGAATTTTCGCTTTGATGTATGATGACATCTCACTCGGCTTCCTAAGCTTGTTAGAAATATCTTTACGAAGCACCTTCGTAATACCTAACGATGTGGTATTTATATTTTTTCGTTAAACGAATGGAGAGCGATATAATACCTGTATTCCTCGGAGGTGCAAATTAATAGACCTTTATTCATATTCGTTTGAAGAATTCATCAAGATTATCGATACCACGGAAGCTTGGATAAAGGCTAAGTATGTGTCCTCTGGAAGGACGCCTCCAGGTGAAATATATACCAGAGGTGACAATGTGAGAGGTTATAACAGAAATAGAGGTTTTTTGCTTGTGCAATCTGATAATATTATAAGTATTGATGGTACGCATCTATTGGAACTCCCTCGATGCTGTTCAGCATTCTGCGCGTATTGTATAGGTTTCACTGCTTCAATCATCTTGAAAAATATTTACAGTTTTTGGTTACATGAAAACGAATTAAGTCGTCTCATTCTAAAGATTTGTCGACAATACTCGAAGACTTAATTCATATAGCTCACCGGTGTAATCTATGATATTTACAATGAAACATGTGGTTTACCATATAATGATATATAGGAGTGAGTTAACAACTATCAGCCTGGATACGTTTACTTCTCTCTGGAACGAGAGAATGCGTACTAGTGAACCTGTGTATGTCGAAGAATGGATTAATGCAGTAAGCGGTATTTATACTTTACATTCCTTCTAAAGTTTTGTTAAAGCTCTAGAGGAATATATAGAACTTGGCTCCAATTTATACAAATCCTCTGTCCCTTGATTAGATGAAATAATATGTTTACATAAAAACGAATTACTTTTATGTATTTTTTTAATGCTCTTTTCATTGCAAATTATATGTTATAAAAAATGAAAACTTGTTTTACTTCACCCCTGTAAACTTTATTGGTTAAATGCTAGTGATGGCTGTTTATTCGTGCGACGGTTGTGTTGTTAAGTATGTTATGTTCGTAGTAACTTTAACATTGGTAAAAACTTTGTTATGTCAGTTTATCCTAATAGTCAGTATAGATCTATAGATCAATGGTGGTCAGTCATATGTTTAGGTAAGGTGTGGAAATTTTTTAAATGTTTACGTTGTTAATGTAAAAATAACCAGGATATGTTAGAGATATAATTGAAAAAGTGTGAATATGGGTACGTTTTTGTTGCAACTTAGATACGTTCCTGTTGTAGAGTAGGAACTTTTGTAAATCGATAACTGTTTATTCGCCCTTAAGATTATGTTAGTTTTTGTCTTGTTATCAATTGTAACACTGAGTTCCGGATATGATATGTTAGTTTTATTGTTATAAAGACATCTGACTTGCATATATTCAAAGGTTTGTATAAAAGAACTTATTTTTAACAAGGCAACAGTCTTCAAAATGAAATGTAAAACAAAAAAATTTAAAGAAATAAAATAAAAATAAAAAGTTTAAAAAAAAAAAGTTTTAAGAAATGAAATTTAAAAATACATAAAAGTTTTGTTAAACAAAAAAGTTTTTAAAGAAATGAAATTAAAAAATTAAAGAAGGCAAAATATCAGTAAACAATCAGAGCAATACTGAAAATTAATGAATGAACGTTTACTACATCAGTTTCTGCTTTGCTGTTCTTATGCAATTGTAGTTACTTTATTGTGGAAGTAATGGAAACTTTTTATTGTAGCAGTTTTTTCGAGCGTAAGGTATTTTAGGTTTTGTCATTGTACATTATATTCGTAGTTTAGTTGATGCTATGTTTGCTTTATTAATGTGAAACTTTGTTACGTTAGTATATTTTCATTGATCAGTATGACAAGTTTACACAAGTTGTGATAAAAAATTTTGTTAAATAATATTTAATGTTAATGTAAAAATATCCATGATTTGTTAGAAAAAGTGTGATTTGTTTGTTTGTTCATTTGTTCGTTTTTTTTTTTTTTTTTTTTTTTTTTTTTACAGAAACATCACCACCGCTCACGGGCAAAGCCCTATTCAAGGATGGGGTGTTAAAATCAACAAACTATCATCTAGTCGCAAATCACGCAGATGAGCACAGACGCGGGCTCTTAAGTGAGGGAGATTAAATACAGGAAAACACAGAAGATGGAAGGAGAATTCCACAGAACAGAGGTGGCAGGAAAGAAGGCAGGCCACCACAGCGAACTGTCTGGAGTTGGCCTTAATATCAACACAACTCATTGTGGCCGATTATCAGCCACCCCTTGTGCTACGAGGGCGTACCTTAAGAGGGTATGGGTGGTACGCGAGTGATAAACTCCCTCGAGCACTTGCCGCTACGGGTACCTATAGAAAAGAGAATAAAGCACCAACATCGCGCCGCAAAGATAAGATGGTCAAGGTTTGAGCTTAGAAAGAAAACAGGACAGTTTATAAAGTCTTTTTTGCTTGACCTCGACCCTATCCAGAGCCGGGTGAAACCTGAGCCCCCCCAGATATGAGAGCAGTACTCCATACAAGGGCGGCATGAGGCCCTTGTAACTGGAGTAACTGAGAAGAGGAAAAAAGTCTCGCAGTCTAAACAGAACTCCCAATTTCTTTGAGGCCGCCCTAGCAACCGTTTGTGATGTGAGGGTTTCCAAACATTCTTTGTTTATGTTAAGCCAAGGATGTTATATTGTAACAGGAGAACGAGAAAACCGATTCGAAAGAGAAGCGAAAGTTAGAAGGTGTCTTAGAGAGGGTAGATGTAGGAGTTGAGTTTTTTAAGAATTTGAATTTCACAAGGTTGAGACCGACCCCACCCGGAAATTCTATCCCGATCAGCGAGAAAGTGATAATAAAATCGGGAAGATTAAGACGAGACGGCAATTCTAGAAGTAAAAGAGGGAGCGAATTGAAATTGAGTTGAGAATGAAGTTCGAGTCGAGTCGGGCATATTGAGTGTAATAGAGTTAGATGTGCAGGTGAGAAGAGCATTAATAGGAAAAGTAGGAAAAAGTAGGAGATAAGACAGAACCCTGAGGAACACCACTATTGACAGAGAGAAGGAAAAGAGAAGACGTCAGCCCCATTTCCAACAACAGCCGATATTGACGCGATTGAGACAGATAACTATTACATAAGTAAGCAAAGAGCAAGGAGGAAACCCAAAGGAGGGAGCTTGGAGAGCAGTGACGCGGTCCATACCCGGTCAAATGCTTTGGGAAATGTCAAAGCCGCCAACCACGCAAGGTCTCCCGTAGTTCTGAAGCGGCGGAAAAAAAACCAGTAATTCGGTTAAATAGGAAAGTATGCCCATCACCAGTAGACCTCGAAGGCCGAAAGCCGTACTGGCGATCGGAAAGAAGAGAATTGAGATTCCAGATGGTCTAAGAAGTGAGAGTTAAGAGGGGTTTCAAAGATCTAGATAGATACAGGTGAGAGCTATAGGGCGATAGTTGGAAGGATCAGAGCGGCTTCCTTTTTCGGAATGGGTTGGACATGTGCGTGCTTCAACACTTGCACATTATACTCTTAGTTCGCGACTATGACACTGGTAAAATGTAAAAAATACAGGGTAGGGTCGGGGAGGGTGATGGGTGGGTTGGTGTCTTACAGATTTACAAGGTCTACGGGTAGGTTAAAAAACTCGACAATTTATCCCATCTATTAAATATAAAAATTGTTTGTACCATATTATTAAAACGGCATAAAATGTTTTAAGCATATAAAACAAAAAATGAAATAAAAAGTTTTGTTATGTTATACAGATATGACTGCCTGAATCAGTAGCTCGTGGAGATCATTGGTCTATAGTCATAGGTGCGGGAGGGTTGTGAGGCTAGAGAGGATGACGAAGGTGGTGGGAGGCTCAGGAAGCTCTGGATGCTCTGGAGGCTCTGGAGGCTCTGGAGGCGTTTTATTTATATATAAAACTTAATTTTAAGTTATGAAACAGAGGAAATCAAAAATGCATACCTTTTAAAAAATTCTTTCAAACGTTCGGCAAAAGTTCAACAAAAATGTTCGCAATTGTTTGTTTATTTTTTTATTGTAACAAAAAATTAATTTTTTTTTTAATTTTTTTTTTAATTTTAATTTTTTTTAAATTTTTTTTCTTTTCTGTATCGTAGGATACATCATAAGAAGGATGTATACCGAGTTTCGTCGTTCTATATAATATTTAGGTTTGGGGCCAGAGACCCACTCCTTTGCAGTGTGTTATGGCTATTGTAACCCATATATGATGTGAGTACCTTATATTGTAGGTGTATACCGCGTTTTCATCGTCTATGTCAATTTCCGATGATTAGGGCGGAATCCCCCTGTGAGGTCCTAGACACCCTTACGGGTTAAAACCATCATATTCGAGATCTACGGCCTCGATACCCCATAAGGACACCAACATTGCTGTTATTACGAATGTTTATTAACTCTGCACCGCACCGCACCGCTCCAGCACCGGTGTCGGAGCCAACTCCTCCGAATTCGATGCCAACTCTTTCTAGAAATTCAACTCTGAATTCCTCTAACAAAATTTCAGCATGTATACGAACACTTACGATTGTGTTAAAAGGGGTGCGGTCCCCCTTGAGGTTGGCACCGAGGGACATACCTGGTTCGACGACGAGGTTACATCACCATCTAACCACTGTCCTTCCAAATTTTAACCGATACGTAACTCTTAACCATTAGTAGCGATATATATGGGAGCCATAGGCTGAGCCTGAGCGCGCGAGTCTAAAAATCATTTCCCTTCAAGAATCGATAGGCTCCTCTCGGTTATTTCACCTAGTATATATATATATGATATATCTATTATATATATATTATATTATATATTATATATATAATTATATATATATATATATATATATATATATATAGGGAGTCGGGAATGGGACGGTCGGAACCGAGTTCGCAGCGGTGCGGGACTCGGTGCGGCGTCGGAACTGCTCACGCGCTCTGTGGTGACTGTATCTACACCGACGGTAAACATCTGCTCGTCAAGAAATGAATACAAATAAAGAAATAACATTAACAATGAAATAATAAATAAATAAATTAATAATAATAATAATAATAATAATAATAATAATATAATAATAATATAAATAAATAATAATAATTAATAATAATAATAATAATAATAATAATAATAATATAATAATAATAATAATTAATAAATAATTAATAATAATAATAATGAATAATAATAAAGATAAAAAAATAAAATAAATTAAAAAATAAAGAATAATAATAATAAAAAAATAAAACTAATTAAGAAATACATAAAAAACCCGATTACCTATATTACTCGAAACACGTTGTTCTTAATCACCTATCACTTAGTAAAGAACACTTCCAACGCTGGCATTCCTTTAGTGAGCGCTGAAGTTCGTACAATACTTTAGCTCTCGGGAAGCGACTTGTTTGGTTGACACAGCCCATATGCAACAAAAGGTGCGTTTGAAACGGACCCAAATTTCCCGTATATATATATATATATATATAGTATATATATATATACGCCTATACTATATATATATTATATTATAATATATATATAGTATATCTAATAGGTATGATAATATATATATATTATATATATTATATATAGTATATATGATATATATATATAGTATATATTATACATATGTATATATTATATATATATATATTATAAATAATATGTTATATAGTATATATATATATATATATATATATATATATATATAATATATATAATATATTAATATATATATAAATATATTTATATATATATTATAATATAACTATATATATATATAGTAATTATATATATTATATATATGGCATAATATATTAATATATATCATTATATATATAATTATTAATATATTAATATATATATATGCTATATATAATACTATATATATATGAGTATATTTATATAATTTTTATATATATATATATATATATACTATAATATATATATATATAGTATTATATTATATATATACTATATTATATATATAGGTTATTAGTACCAAAAGTATATAGTGTGATAACGCGTAGTACTATATATATATATATTATATATAGCGTATCATATACTAGTTAAGCTAGTGACTATCAATTATCAGCCTCTCGTGATATAGTTAGACCCCTACCTCTATATATCATATTACCTTATAATCTAGTAGTCACCAAAACTTACGAGCGCTTTATAACTAATATGTGAATATACTATAAGATTTATATCACATAATCATAGTTATGATAAACAATTGATATAGGTTTCTAAGTTATCCACGACCTGCATATCTCTAACTGATCTCATCCTCATACTTCAGAAAAAACTAAGGTGGCAAGTGCGGGAGATACTGATTACACAGGCTATTACATTACATACATATATGGAATCAGCGTATGAAATTTGTATGGAAAATGGAAAAAAAAATATTATTAGTTATTATATGATAATAATACTTATCACTAACCTTAAAGGATATATACCATGATAAACTATAAAATATTGAGAATACATGAGGTACGTTAATGAATTATATTATAGTTATAAATAAGTAAATTTTATTTTTTAACTAAAAGTTAATACCCTAGGGTAATAACGGGCTAAAAGATGACAATATAGAGTCTATATATATACTATGTTGGTCTATCGGCCCCTGTGGAGTAGTGACTGAACTTAGGGGGACTTCGTCCCCCCTCTGTCTCACCGTCGTTAAACCACCAAATCATTAAAAAAAAATCTACAACTTTATTTATTTCCTATAAATTATAATACATAATTATAATAAATATAACATATAAATCCTTGAATATATCATAAGATCAAATATAGAACAAAGTATTTGAACTCGCGTTTGCAATCGAATAATTTATAGCTTTAAATTAAGTTTTGATATCTAGTTTTATTAGTACTCTTCATCTACGTGTTGTCTTCTGCTGAGAAAGAGATAGTATTATAAAACTAGAGAATAAGATAATCTTATTTCTTTGCTTCAGAGCAACTCGATAACAGCTATACTTTAAAATTCTCGTTACAATTAAATTAGAGTGAGTTGATAGTTTACACATGAATCATACTTACGCCTCCTAGTCAAAATATATACATTATTATTTGAACCATTATTAGATTATTTCTTTTAGTAACGGCCATAATATATATATATAATTAATATTACATATATATATATATATATTATATATATATATAATATATATATATTATAATTTATATGATTCTCTAATAATAAATATAAATATGTATATTATAATAATAATATGATTAATATATATATTCTAATATATATAATATAATATATTAATATATATTAAATACAGGAATATTATTTTATATAACACTTCCACATACATTTTTCACATGATCTTTATGATCATCACTAAATCATAATTAAATTAATTATTTCGCATAATAATTTAATTTTATATATTTTAGATACCCTTTGAATTTATTATCTTAAAAACCTTGTATTGTTAATAATTTGCCTTAATATGATAATTATGTATTAAATTATAGGTGATTTATTATAATATCTTTAACAAATACTTACTGAAATTATATAAATATTAATAATAATAACTGATATGGAAGGATAACTTATATCTTCACTATCTCTGACGGTAGAAATGATTTCTAAGGCCCGTTCGATGACTTATATAATATTGTAAATCGATCATAATTACACTTCATTAAGTGAGAATGTTTGAACGTTACTACATGAATACCCCTGCAATATCCTCTCTCTGCATTTCGCATAAACCAATCAGCTCATCAGAATTTGTCCTCTCTACTCCCAAGGTCTGCAGCCTTTTAAACTCAGTTACCCCAATAAGTCCATGTTTAAAATGTTAGTTTTGCTTATTTAATGCATTCTCCTAATTTTATATTACTATTAATTGAGATATAAAGAATGATATTCAAAATTATATTATATAATATTTATCTATATAACCTCTCGCTCAATTTATTTCTACTAAATATAGCATAGTGCGCTTATACATTAATAGTTTTTTAGTGGTGAGTTTCTGACATATTAAAGACTTAAAATCCCAATATTATATAGTTTTCTTCCCTAATTGCTTCCGGCCCTGTGAGATAAACCGAATGGTCCGGTGTGCATACGCTTCTCTGTCGAAATATATAAAACTAATGATACTTAGAGCTATATAATTAAATGTTTTCACTTATGTCAAATCACTGCAACACTTATGTACATAACACTTAGCTAGTAGAGTAGGTCAACAGATAAGTAAATAAAATACTAGCTAAACTTTTATCATAATACTATTAAAGATAGTTATGCAATTATATATCTTTATTTACTATTATTTCTTTCCACTACACTTATATATATACTGTTTTTCTATCTCTCGCATCAACCTTACTTTTGTTTATGATTATTTTATATCTATTTACTATGTCAACGTATTTTCTAATATATATCTATAGTCAACATCTTCATCTATCACTTAATGTGAGTGCACTAAGTAAAATATTACGCTATTATTATGAGGTCTCTCACTCATATTTTAATGAATATTTACTATATTGCACCATTTGGTGCATATATATATAGTGACCATAAACTTTATTAGTTCTCCTCTATGCGTAAGCTCCAATATATATATTAATATTTCGCCTGTTGATACTGTGTGTGGTAAGGGTCTCTGAACTCTCTCCCTTATTCTATAGATCATAAAAATATGTGTCTATATCTAATACTCTCTCAGAGCCTAAAGGTTTAGCAATGCATATTTTACTTGGGCTGCCGTAATATGCTTTCATCAATAATTTAACACTATATACATACATCAGTCAAAAAGTTATCTTCTATGCGGCTGAAGGAATTTTTTATTCTAACAATTTTTAGATATATACTTTGCGTCACAATACTATTTGGTGCAATTTTAGAGATGGACATTCTCCCACTTGTTCTCTCTATATTCTATTGTTGACACCGGGTTCTTAGAATTTAGATGACCCTTAAGTAGCTTTGTCATAATTATCTCGAGCAGCTTTTTTTTCTTTGTATCGATATGTTCTGTGGTTCAATCCCATAAAATTCCTTCCTGGTTTAAATTTGCAATTCACTTTATAATATTTCATAGTACATAATATTTAATTACTTATTCTCATTTATTGCTACTTCGTGAAGTCAATTCATCAGAGGTAGAGAGTAATGGTTTCAATATTTACAATTGAGATAGAAATTCCTCATTAGCAATAAATTTATGCTAAGTATATATAACTCTTAAGGACTCTCACTATAGTTTGGTCACGTGATATTGATTCTAACATAATATTAATATAATGATTGTGAATAAGTCTGATCATACTTGTAATTTTCACTTTTCATATGGTCTTTTAAAAGGCTCTATCCTAAAATTTTTACACGCATAATTAATAATAATTACTGAGCCTCCATAACGCCTATGATTAACTATAAAGCTCAATATAAGGTAATTATTTGCATATGATATAACTATTAATTATTAACATTCATCATCGGTTCTAGAGCAAAGCCCTTTTTATTCGTTGCGAGTCAGACGTGCTCACACTTCTACAAAAACGCTCTCGTACTTTTAGTGACAATTTGTGATTATATAGTTAACATTTCCGAATCACCGTGTGTTTCTAGATTTGTATAAATAGTGCGTAGATTTATATGTTCATTGAGTATCATACATTTTCAATCACTTTCTTATATTAGCGGGCTTATTCTGTCTTTCTTGAATCTGTTTTAATCGTTTTTGTGCCATAGAGTTGAGAAAGAAAATTTGATATTGTGGATAAGTCTTAGAAGAATGCACAAATAGTGTTACACCGACAAAGTATGTGACCTTTAACTTAAATGAATCATAATAACTTTTTCTCTGTTATAGTTGTAACTACTAATCATCCATCTGTTACATAACACTGCCATTATACTAGTGGTGCAGCATCTTGCAATAGGTAATACACTGAGAGCAAGTTCTAAATTATTGTAAAGCACTTTTTCAATATAATATCTCTATGAATAGAGAAAACTAGATTGCTTTGTTTACATATTATGTTAATTACCAAGTGATAGTCTTCAAACTTGCTTTGATCGAAAGAAATGAGAATTCTTTGCGCTTGCTCGGATATGTTCCATTTTTTTAAGATCTCTCAACATCTAAACAAATATTCTTATTTAGCGATAGATAAGCATTTTAGAGGATAAATTTTTCCGTCTCATACATCGTGTGAGAGGGTTCGTATTTCTTCTCTCAATGACACTTCACCTATAAATAATACCTAATGTATTTGTTAACATCTCTATGATTAGACATAACATGAATTAATATACATCAACCTATACTGTAATTGAGTAAAACTTTGTGCATAAAAGCTCAAAAGATAATAATATACTACTCACCACATGAAAATGAGATGTTATTGTAGCAAACGCATTAATACATATCTTTGTATATTCGAGGTTTCACGAGAACGCCAAGATAAAGACTCGATGGGTTCCTGGGGATCTAGTATCATCTCCAAAGATCCATTGTCATTTAGTTGTTCTTTTTATATATAGGATATATTACTGTCTACTTTTCTCTTCTAAAAAGAAAGCGGTATTGGAATTTCATTACTAATATTCCTCTCGTTTCTTTGCTTAAAGTCAAATTCTGTTAGTGTGTGCTTGTGTCTAATCCCACCTGGTCCACCGAGTTTGAAACACCTCTAAGTAATAATCTCTACAGTAAATCCGTATCACAACACATACAATTTCATTATACGTGTCAGACGAGATTCCGTCTCACATGATCAAGTGGCAACTGTCTTTCTCGAGAGTGACGCTTATCAACTTGCTCCAACTTTTCAACAATTTCCCAACGTATTCGAAGTACTCAAGACTATTTTAGTGAGCCTTATATACCTACATTTGTCAATCAATCCATTGCTTTACTGTAAACAAGGGAATTCTTCAGGGAATTGCAGTTTATGGAACGTAGTAATAAGTTGTATTCTAGGTTTTTTCATTGTGTTTTAAAAACATTATTCATAAATATTCTTGGGATAATTTCATTACCATCTGTGTTACAACTATAGACTAATAATACTACTCATCTTTGTCGGAGTCTCAGGTCTGCACCTGCATAAGTGATTTTTTAGAGATTTTGTTCACCTGTGAAAATCGTGACGTCGGCACTGACTCTCCGATTTATGAGTGTGACATAAAGATTGTTCTTAAAGCCATCGTGTAGGCAACAGTCTCTGTATGAATGATAACGCCATTCTTGATTAGCGTAACTATTCTTATTTCTCATTGATTTATTTACTTAGTATCTTACTTTACAGTGAGTGAAAATATTATTGATTCACACAGGACTTAATTTTTAAAGTCAATAAATTAATAAAATTAATATAAAAACTATATAATAATATAATAACTTTTCATAATATAAATTTCTTAAAGCACTTATAATATTAACTATATCAATATTAATCTGTATACGTGAAAGCAAGATCAACAACTATAAAGATGATTTTAATATGTGAGTATGGAAAGTTACATTATAGTATTAACGAACTCTTTTAATGTTTGTGATGAGTTGTCATTTTTCAAGAAATATATCTTCCCGTTATTCTTTAGAGTAAATTTTACGTATATATGAAATTTAAAAAATATATATAATTAAATATTGAATTGCGTTATAATTTTATAATTTCAAATCTAGGTTTTCTAAATATATTATTATTAAATTTAATTAAACTTAATATAATATAAATTAATATAAAATAAAATACAATATTTTAAATATGTATATATAATGGCAAACAGTTGGATATATATATATAGATAGGATTATATATATATATAATAGTATATATATAATATTATATATAGTATATATATATTATATAGTGTGATACGGTGAATATATATATATATATATATAATATATATTTAATTATATAAATTGATGTGAGTGGTATAGGTTTTAAGCCTTTTTTTCAGTTTATTATATTTTCTTATATTATCATTATTCTTTTATGATAATTGCCTTTTCTTATTGTTATTGTATTAGTGTGGGTATATTTTTGAGAGTATATTGAGCGGTATATATATATAATATATATATCTATACTTAGGTATAGGTTATTTTATTATGCTACTCTATGAGTGTTGGGATAGTGTACTCTAAGGTAGTTATGTGGAGTTCACTTCAATTAAAGACGTGTCATATAGCTACTTGAAGTGATATTATATATATATATTGGCATTAATTAATTATATAATATATATATATAGTAAAGAAGTGGAAAAGATGGTGAAGGTAAGAGAGTCATAATAATTTAGGTTTAATAGTGGACTGTTAATATATATTTATATATAATAATGCAACGTTAGATGATGGAGGGTATAATCTAGAGGATTATTGAATATGATTAGGTGAGGAAGTGGTAGGTGAATATTGTTGTTATAGTAAGATAATAAAGGTTATTATTGGATAATGTAGTATATATATTATTAGCTTAAGGTATTATAGAACGTAGCAAACTAAGTGAGTTACTAGAAAGTCAGGTAATAAGCTAAAGGTATAGTGAAGATGGTGATACTATTGGGAAAATATACTAAGGGTGTGAATGTATTAATCAGTGGAGTGAGTGAAACGAGTATGAGTAGTTAGAGTAGGCTATAAGTAAGGGTGTGAAATATGAGTGAGTTATATATATATTGAGTGGACACTAGTTATATGAGAAAGTAGGTGTGGTAGCATAAGGTTAATAGGATGTATGCATAGCCAAGTGATAGTTCGAGTATAGATTAAATGTGGTAGTTAAAAAGTAGAATTCTATAGTAGGACTAATAAAATTGATTATGAGGGTTTATTCATTATATTGCAGCATTTAATATATTTGACATCACAAAGTGAATGGTGAACGATTAGGAGGATGGAGAGAGATATAGATTTTGGAGTGAGTATATTATTGGATATAATGTACAAGGAAAATGAGTGAATCAATAAGTTATTCTATAGGTATATATATATATATATATGTATATACGTATAAATAATGATATTATAAAATTTATGTTCATATTGGATGAATATAGTGAATTATATTAGTGAGTATATATATAAATAAATTGCAATAATATATATAGAGTATATATAAATATATATATATATAGCGGTAAAGGTAATTATAGAGGGGGTGGGAAAGTAAATTATATAATTATAGGACACTATTTAGGTATATATATATATACTATAGGTATATATATATATATATGTAGTGTAGTGAGAGAGAATGTTAATTGAGTATATAGAGTAAATGATATTCTATGTTATATGATGATTAGTATTGTATGTATATTAGAAAGAAGAATGATTAAATAGTATATATATATATATTATATATATATATATATACCGTATATATATATATATATATATATATAATATAATATATTATATATTATTATTACTTATATAATATATATATATTATATATTTATATATATATATATATATATATATATATATTTATCCTATATAGTATATATATATATATATATATATATTATAATATATAATATAATATATATATATATATATATATTATTATATATAATATATTTAATATATATATATATAAATTATATATATATATGTATATATAAGGGGAATAAATATACTTGGTATATTTCATAAATAGTGTGGGGGTAACCGCAAATGAAACTTTGTGTAAGGAAAAGATGAATTCTTTTAGGAACTTTATTAAATAATGAACTTGTGAAATTTAATTTTAGTGTCCCTAGTAGGATGAGTGAAGAAGACCTTATGATATCACAGTTGGGTTATTAACTTCAGTTAACCCTAGTACTGTTAGGTAGGATAGTATGTTATTGTCTTCAAGACATTCTTAAAGGGGAATGACCTCAAATATGATAAATATATGTTAATATTTGTTAGCTATGTTAGAAATTGTAGAGTTAGGTCAGGTTATGGTGGATGATGTTAGGTTAGTTACCTTTAATTGATTGTGAACTTTGTTAATGTTAGCAGCTATTCACAGTTTAGTATTTAGATAGGTTAGGTTATGTAAAGTGTTGTTACATATTGTTAAGATGACAGAAAGTGGTAAGTTAAAACTTTGCTATGTTAATATTTTATTCGTAGTTCGGTAGATTAGATAGGTTGGGCTATGATGAATTTTGTTACCTTTAGTTAGATATTATAGTGTAAATATAAAGCTAATCGATGCTTAAAAGTTTGTGTTCATATTTATTGCTAAATTTTTACGCAATTTTTTTATGATATAAAACTTTTTTTCTGTTTTCACAAACAAAGAACTTATTTGCGTTATTATAAACAACTTATGAGTCTATAATAAAAAAATGAAGTCCTAATACGACATTAACCAAATGATCGTTATATCGTGAATGAGAAAGAGGAGTGTGGTGAGGTTTTAATTTATTGATATATTGACTTATGGGTGATAAGTAAAAAAATCAAATTTGAAATCGAAAATTGGGCGTTATAGCAGGAGAGATGGAAACTATAACTTATGATTGTGGACAGATCCCCATATACAAAAGATTTTGATCTTATATATATATAATATATATATAATAGTTTTTTTGGGGGGGGGGGGTGTGTATATATATATAATATATATATATATATATATATATATATATATATATATATATTATATTATATATATAATATATATATTATCTTATAATATATATATATATATATATATATATATATATATATATATATTATTATATAAATATATAATTATATATATATATATATATATATATATATATATATATATATATAGTATATATATATATATATATATTATATATATATATATATATATATATATATAGTATATAGGTTCGCATCTAGGTCGGGTGGGATAATATGAGCTATTCTCTCCTAGGGCTGAGCTTCGTCTTGCCGGGACGTTAAATGAGTACACCCCCTCCTAGCTTAGGGCTTAGGGTGGTGATTGTCTGTAAAAAAAAAAATTATGTGACTATGGCTTCGACTCCACCCAAAATTTTACTTCGGTTCTTCGGCTCCGCTTTAAAATTTATTCTGGATCTATGTCTCTATCTATATATGTTTTATCCCGGTTCTCCGGCGCGTCAACCCTAAACATTTTTATCCATTTCATATATATATATATTATATATAGTATATTATATTAGTAGTATATATATATATATAATAATATATATGATATTATATATATAGATATATATATATATATATATATATTATATATATATATATATATATATATATATATTATATATATATATATATATATATATATATATTTTTACAGTGAAATTTATTTCTTTTTATTGTCTGCTGTTGAACGCTGAAGTATATTAATAAATAAAGATTTTCGTAATTTTATATTTATACATGACAATTTCCATTCATAAAATCTATCAGCTAAAAAGACTTTATAATATAATTTTAACATACAGCTTGTTAATCTCCATTTCAATAATTAAATTTCATAAATTTCGTACCCACGAGTTACCAACCCTACAATAAATTTAAAAACGGAGGAAGTTTCTCTTCACGCATCTATAGTTCTAACGCATATCTGTCCCTCGGGCAATTTACACCTTGGTCTCAAGAGTCAAATACTACTCTCCTTTTAATTCTGCATTGTGCGTGATCCAAAAACCTTGCAAACCAGTTATTTTCATCGTAGTTTCCATAATTTAGCATATCACAAAGCACGTATGCATTCTTAATGTTTATTGACAACACAGTTTCATCATGAAGGAGGATGGCTATCTACCTTGGCAGTTTAGAGTTAAACCCTAGACTGATTGGACAGGGTGATCCAAATACAGGGCTCTAATCAACACTAAAATACTTCGTGCGTGGAAACTTAGCGCTGGCCGCCCCGCATGAGTCTCCCAATCCTGGGACTTTTTCTTCGGCTTCTTACACTTTGGCAATCCGGTCTCAATATAGTAAATTTTTGTAGTATCTCTAAGTATCTCTGTCTCTCCGTCTCTCTCTGTCTATCATTTCACTCAGTCTTCGCTTCTCATGCTCTATCTATATCTGTTTTCTCTCATTCTCTCTCTCTCTTCGATATATACATATATTTTTTAATAGTTATATATATAGTTATATAGTTATATAGTTGTTTTATAGTATTATTAATTACTCTTACAATATTTATTTTTTTCTTTATTATATATTTATATATTATATTTTTTATTCTATATATATATTATTTATATTATAATTATAATATATATATTTAAATAGTTTTTTTTATTTATTTTAATAAAAAAAATAGTTTTTCTTTAATTTTGTTTCAGACAATATTTTTGCAAAGGGCTAACTTACTTACGATTGATGTTGCCATTTGGAGGATTATTTTTAAGACAGCCGAGAGGAGTGCTGTGGATAACTCCTCAAATAGACAAATATAGAAATATAGGTTTCTTTATCGTTGCCATGCACAGACGCAGTGTTTTTAAAGCATTATAGATTAAGCTGCCTTCTTAGTAAGGCACAAATGAAATGCCTCAGTCATGTTCATATGAAAATATAATGTTCGGTAAGAAATATAAATGTATTTTAATGTAAAATTAGGCGTCTCCTTGTATATACATTTTTAAACATTATTTTACTAGTAATAAATAGTAATTTGAATATATTATTACATTAACGTTTTCTTTTTATTTTTTTTAGAGGAGGCCCGGCCTTCCTGTGCTTCCCCCGTTAAAGCCGCGCCTGATATATATATTTATTTAAATATATTAGTATATACTATATATATATTATATTTATATATATATTATATATATATATATATATATATATATTATATATATAGTATTATATAGTATATATCGTATATATATATATATTTAATTATATATATATATATATATTAATTATATATATCGAGTTCCCTATATATATAATATAATATTATATAATCTATATTATTATTATTATATGATAGTATATATATTATATTATATATTATATATATATATTGTATATTAATTTTAAAAGATTTTTTAACATCTATGCATGATTAACTTCTGTCATCTCTTCTTGCGAAATAAAAGTCCAGTTTTGCATATAACTTTTCATTAATTGTTTTAAAGAAGAAATTTTCCCCTATTTTTTCGCTTATGTTTTTTTGGAATAGATAGGAAGAGATAAAGTCTTATTGAATGAGTTGGAGTATAATTATTTAATATTGCTGCAGTGGTTCATTCATTTTACCAAACTTTTTCCGCAATGTAATGAAGGGATGAAAATTTTTGCGTACTGTGAAAATAGTGAAGATTAAATGAACTATACTTGAAACTAGCAAAGACTGTAAGACGAGGATACTAAAAGAAAAAAAAAACTTCTAGTTAATCTAGGTCTCATCCAAGGCTTCATTAAAAACTTTAGATGTTTAGTATGCGGATTAACTCTTAACTACTCGAAAGTTCTATAAAAATTAATATTTTTTAGTAACCTTAGCACAGGGCCAATAATAAACTGCGATATTTAGTATTCTATGTAGGGTCTATAAGAAGCTGCTCATAACTTTTAAGCACTTCTAGTACAGCTAATAAATAATGCGAATATTTTAGTACCTCTGGTAAAGGGTGCTAACTGAAAAGCCGATATTTTCAGTAAGCTAAACAAAGGGTCTACTAATAACTGCGATATTTTTTAGTAAACTATAAAGGATTTTTAAGAAGCCTGGCGATAGTTTTTGGCCAATTTGTTTTGTAAACTCATACAAGGGCCTATAAGAACTGTGGATATTTGGATATTAATGCTCTATTTGAAATCAAATTTGATATGAGTCCTGGTCCCATATTTTGTTCTCTTCATTAAAGTGTAATAATAATTCTTGAGTTAAATCATTCTGAAATTTTTCCGTAATTTGTGGTTCGTCTATGAATTTAATATGACCCTCGAGAGTCATTGGAAATCCTTTTATAAATTGGATACGTTATAAGAATAATCTTGCTGTATAATAAATTAACAAATACTGTAATTAAATAAATTAAATAACTTAAGGCAACTAAATTTTAGCTCCAAGAAAAAGAAGCCTGATTAGTCAAAAGAAAAGGCTCACCTATAACTATGAGAGGGTAGTATTTTCTAGTTACTTGGACTCGATAGAGCAGAGAAAGGGTGTCCTTTCGAGCACCTGCTGAAAGTCCATGTAATGAAAAGTGCATTAAAGGAAAGAGTCAATAGATCAGATTTAGACCTTAGAAAGGTGCGCTTATTATATCATATTTTAAAATATCTAAAAATTTGCGTTATAAAGCATTATTGGTATTGCATCAATCCCAAATTAAAACTATTGGTAACCCCGAAGTGACAAGCGAAATCCTTCCATCTTCCATCTAATATTAAATCGATATAATCAAAAATATTTTAATTAATAAAATCATTACAAGTGAAAACAACAACAGCCAAAAATATCATCATCAAGAGCAAAGTTGGATTGGAAAGAGACTTTTCAAGTTCTTTAAATATTTAAACCCTATGAGGTCTCTCATAAGAAACCACACAAGAAACAACTGCAGGCAACGAGAAGAGTGGGAAGGCTCAGAAGACAAGAATATTTATATTCCCCCAAACCAACGTAACCAACTCAGATTGACGAAATGGGGGAATAACGCAAACCTTCCAAAAACCCCCATGAATAACATAAAATAATGCAACGAACGAAGGAAATGAAAAGGAAGAAGAATTAATCACCAGTTTTGAAAGATAATTAATCAGTGGGGAATATTGAATAAGAAATAGAACAATGTTTTTTATGTTAATTATATTAGCATTAAAGAGTAATTAAGTGCTTATTTAGTAACATTTAAAAAAATGTGCAATGTATTTTTTTTTATTTAGGAATAAAATGATCGAAAAGCTAAAATTAAAATTTAAATATTTAGGGATCCAAATAATAATAATAATAATAATAATAATAATAATAATAATAATAATAATAATAATAATAATAATAATAATAATAATAATAATAATAATAATAATAATAATAATAATAATAATAATAATAATAATAATAATAATAAAAATAGTAATTAAAATAATAATTAATGATATTATTATTATTAAAATAATAATAATAATAATAATAACAATAATAATAATAATAATAATAATAATAATAATAAAAATAATAATAATAATAATAATAATAATAATAATAATAATAATAATAATAATAATAATAATAATAATAATAATAATAATATAATAATAATAATAATAATAATAATAATAATAATAATAATAATAATAATAATAATAATAATAATAATAATAATAATAATAATAATAATATAATAATTTTAATAATAATAATAATAATAATAATAATAATAATAATAATAATAATAATAATAATAATAATAATAATAATAATAATAATAATAATAATAATAATAATAATAATAATAATAATGTTAAAAAAATTAATAATATATATCAAGATTAGTTATAGTTTTTCCAGATTAGTTATTGAATAAGCTATGGAAACGCAAACTGCAGGTTCAAGAGAAAAAGTAAAATACGCTAAATTGAAACCATAATAGAGGTATGATTTTTATGTAAATGAAATTTTAATTCCAAAGATTAGCAAGATGAAGGTAGCGAAACTTTTTCCCGAGTTGCAGAAAATGCTAATGTAAAAAGATGAGAGTTCCCGTTTCCTGGTTAATCCTTTAAGAAGGAAGGATGTGATAATTCCCATAGCAGAGATATGGCTCTATCAAGCAGTGTCAGATATGGACGTAAATATACATCAATAGTTAAGAACTAAAAAAATTGACGAATAAATTGGGATAATTGTTAATTATATAATTCTTGTTGTAAGTGTAATTATTCTGTTTTGGAGAATTTATTAACAATTCGCAAATGTATTTAAAAGTTATTAAAAAAACCCTTTTAAACAATGCATAAATTATTATTTTTTTTTTTTTACAGTTAACCACCACTCACGGGCCGAGCCCTTTTCAAGGAGGGGGCCGAAAATAAAACAAGGAAAACCCCACCCAATCCCCAGCCTAAGGCAAATCTCTCATTTGAGCGCAGACGTGGGCTTTAAAGAGAGGAAGATTAAATACAGTTGGAAAAACAGAAGAAGGCAAGGAGTTCCACAGAACAGAAGTAGCTGGAAAGAAAGAGGCACCACAACGAACAAGTCTGGGGTTCTCAATACTCACGCAAAATTCATGCGAGAGCATGGCACCCCTTGTATTGCGAGGGCGACGCAATGGAGGTGGAATACGAGCGGCCAACTCCCCTGAGCATCTACCGCTGTAGTACCTATAGAAAAGAGATAGTGCGCCAACGTCACGTCGCAGAGATAGAGGGTCAAGAAGGAGTTTGAAAGTAGGGACAGTTTATTGAGTCTCTTAGCTTTGGAGCTCAACCCTATCCCAATTGAAGGGTGGGCAGGGCTAAATGTGAGAACAGTACTCCATACAAAGGCGGATGAGGCCTAGAGTAGCTGTGCAGAGGAAAAAAATTCCCGCAACCTGAACAGGACTCCCTCTCTTTGATGCCACCTTAGCAACCATTGCAAGATAAGGTTTCAAAGAATTATTTTGTTTATGGTAAGAACAAGCTGGTTTATGTTATTCACAGGAGAGACGTTAGAGCCGTCGAAAAAAATAGGAAAGTTGGGAGGTGTTTTGAGAGGAGATGTAGAAGTTGAGTTTTAAAGAGTTGAATTTTACAAAGTTGCGGTGACTCCCATCCAGATCGACAAGGATAGAATCGGAAAGCTGAAGACGAGAGGCAACTTTAGAAAAAGAGGGAGCAGATTTGAAATGAGTTGAAGAATGGAGAGTTGAGTCATCGGCATAAAAGTGAACAGAGTTGGAAGTACAGCTGAGGAGATCGTTGATGAAAAGTAGGAATAAAGTTGGAGATAGAACTGAACCTTGCGGAACAACACATTTAACAGGAAAGGAGGAAGGGTGCTCCATCAACGAGTGCTGATATAGAGCGATCGGAGAGAAAAATAGAGTAAGCAAAGAGAAGGTGGAAACCCAAAGGAAGGGAGCATAGAGAGCAGTGATGTGCATACCAGTTCAAAAGCTTTCGATTTTTCAAGTGCCACCACACAAGACTCCCCATATTCCCTAAGGGCAGAAGATATAAATCAGTTAGATAGGAAAGTATGTCACCAGTTGACCTCGAACGACGAAAGCCATACTGATGATCTGAAAGAAGGGAATGAGACTCCAGATGATCAAGGAAATGAGAGTTAAGAAGAGTTTCAAAGATTTTAGATAGAATACAAGTTAGAAGGATCAGAGCGGCTACCTTTTTTCGGGATCGGTTGGACATATGCGCGCTTCCAGCACTGAGGAAAAGTATTAGTATTAAGACATAGAGAGTAGAGTTGAACGAGGACAGGCGCCAGCTCAGAAGCACACTCCCTCAAAACACAGGGAGGAATGCCATCCGGGCCACTAGCCTTCCTGACGTTCATAGATCTCAGGATCCCATGCACACGATCATGTGTAATCACAGGTAAAGACATGGGAAACCTGAGAGGAGGAGTAGGAGGAGGGATGCCAGAATCGTCCAGGGTAGAATTAGATGAAAAAAGGAGGCCAAAGAGATTGGCCTTTTCAGAAGGAGAGTTAGCAACAGAACCGTCAGAGCAAATAAGGGGGAGGAAAGGCAGATTTTAAAACTTGTTAGAAGTGTTTTGGCGAGGGCCAAAAATTTTTATCAAGTAGGAGAACCAAACGGGTTTGTCTCACTTTCTTTTAGTGAAAGTGCGCTTAACCTGTCGAATAGTATCCCTGCAACGATTCCGAGCAGAATGAAAAATTAGTAAGAGTAATAGGAGAATGAGAGTTTTTCCATGCCCGATACGCAATGTCTCTCTCCTAAATGGCGCGAGAACAAGCTCCATCGAACCATGGATTTTGGGGAGAAAAGATTTAGTTGAAGATGGAATGAACCTGCTCATCCCATCGGTGATTACGGCCCCCACCTTTTCAGCGGTGACCGAGGCATCCCCGGAGTCAAAGCAGGATTCATTCCAAGAGTAGTTAGCCAAAAAACAACGCAATTCCCCCCAATTAGCCCGATTAAAGTGCCAGAAATTACGTTTAGGGCATGGTGGAGCTGCTGGAGAAAAAGTGTTATAATTAAGAGCTACAAGATTGTGGTCAGAGTTACCAATAGGAGGAGAAATGGTGTATTTAAAACGAGAAGGAGTAGTGGTGAAACATAAGTCAAGCGTATTCAAGAATTGGTTAGGACGATCTGGAATATGTGTAGGTTCCTTAATTAACTGTTCCAGATCGTTGAGAATACTGAATGTTTTGGCCTCCTCCCCACCTACATCAGTGTGAGAGGAGCCCAACCACTCAGTGTGGTGTACGTTGAAATCCCCTAAATAGAGGATCTCAGCATTTGGATGGGAAGAAGTAACAGTCTCATGAGAAGTAGTAAGATAGTCAAAAAAAAATTGAAAATCTGTTCCATTAGGGAGCAGTAGCAGAAACACAAGACAATGATAGTAGTAGGGAGAAAGATTTTTAGCCACAGAACATCGAAATTAGGAGATTCAAGATTCTCGAGACGTGTTACAGGAGTGTTTATGTTTATATAGACATAGACTCCACTGCTTGCCAAAGAATAAAAAAGTTATAGTTAGAGATATTAAGTTTATTTGAAAAAGAATCCCTGGCCAGCTGGGTCTCAGACAATAATAAAATGTTAGGTTGAGAGTTAGAGAGGTGATATTCCACAGATTCGTGATTAGCACGCAGGCCGCGAACGTTAGCAAAGTCAATAGAAAACCCCCGCCTGCGCCCACCCCCACATCTACTTCGACCTGTCATTCGATCAGCCGCTCGCACAAACAAACGCACACAAGCTCTAATAGTTTAAAAATTTACACGTTTACTCAAATCCACACACACACACACACACACACACACACACACACACACACACACACACACACACACACACACACACACACACACACACACACACACACACACACACACACACACACACAAACACACACACACAATATTGCTAAGGGAAACTTAATATCAGTTTTAAATTTTATATTTTATTGGTTTAGATTATTTACTCTTTTGGTACATGATAAATTATATTGTTTAATTCTTAATGCCCCAAAAAACACTTAAGATTTAAAAAGAAAAAAATGTTTTGCGCTTGGGCAATAGATAATAATGGTATTTGGGTACGTTATAGGAATAATCTTGCTGTATAACAAATACTGTAATTAAATAAATGAAATAACATAAGTTAAGTAAATTTTAGCCCCAAGAAAAAGAAACATGATTAGTCAAAATAAAGGCTCGCCTAAAACTATGAGAGGATATTTTTCTACTTATTTGGGCAGAGAAAGGGTGCCGTATCGGGCATCCTGCTGCAAGTTCATATAATTAATTCACTAACCTGTGCATTTCATTTATTTATTAAAAGCGCATTAAAGCAAAGATCAATAGATCAGATTTAGCAATTAGAAACGTGTGCTTATTATATCATTGACGTTTTGGACAAGTGAATTTTTTAAAATCTCGTGTCGACTATTTTTAGTGTTGATCATTTGGGATAGTCTGCGTTTGACAATTCTACTATCATACATACATACATACATACATACATACATACATACATACATACATACATACATACATACATACATACATACATACATACATACATACATACAATACATACATACATACATACATACATACATACATACATACATACATACATACATACATACATACATACATACATACTTATATATATATATATATATATATATATATATATATGATATATATATATATATATATATATATATATATATATATATATATATATATATATATATATATATATATATATATATATATATATATATATATATATATATATATATATATATATATATATATATATATGTATATATTTCTATCCATCCATATCATACAAATTTATATATATATATATATATAACTAACTATATGCTGTATAATATATATATAGTTAATTAGTTTTTAGCTAGTTAGCTAGAATTTATAAAAATGGCACCTGTTGCTATGTAACCTATTAACTCTTAAGTGTAGCATTAATAAAAACGGTTTCTCATTTTTATATTTATTTACTTATTTAATTGCTTATTATTATTATTTTTATTATTATTATTATTATTATTATTATTATTATTATTATTATTATTATTATTATTATTATTATTATTATTATTATTATTATTATTATTATTATTATTATTATTATTAATATTTATATTATTAATGTGTGTGTGTATGTATGTATGTATGTATGTATGTATTATTATTATATACCTATAAGAATTTATACTTTAAATTCCGTATGTAGACAAAATAACCAAGAAAAAAAAGACATTTTTATAATATCTTTGTTTGTTTATCTTTAAAATGAACTACAGAAATTATCTCAATAAACCACTATGAAGTTTTCACGTTAATTCATGTGCTATTAACTCATGAAATAACACATACCATTTCATCGTTACTTCCATACTCGCATTATTTTCATTCTTTGTAACGTAATGTGTGTGTGTGTGATGGTGTATGTGTGAGTGTGTGCATGTGTTTATATGGTTTGCGTTTAAAATACAAATAACGCTAATATAATGTGTTATTTTCAAAATAAACAAAGGAGTCGTCTCACGAGTTCAGATGCATTTCCGGCATTTTCCGATATTTCCTTTACAACACGTTAATAAACACAACAGATATATGAAACATCAAATGTTTTTCTCTCCCTCTTGTTTTCCTCATTTCTTCTTTCCCTGATGAAATTCAGGGTTAAACTCTTCAATGGTCTCCTTAGTTCATTCACACAAAGGTTGCAAAGGTTATATGCTTTATTTAGTCTGCTTTACAGCAGTTAAATAGTATAAAGCAGAGAAATTTTGCTTTTTCAAACCTACCATTATTGTTTAACTAAAAAATATAAATTTATTGGCCCAGAAAATTCTGGGATGTAAAATACGGGTATTATTATTATTATTATTATTATTATTATTATTATTATTATTATTATTATTATTATTATTATTATTATTATTATTATTATTATTATTATTATTATTATTATTATTATTATTATTATTATATATCAATTTATTTAAATAAAAAAATCCATGTTTTTTTGCTGTATGGTATCAAAAAATTTAATCTGTGAAAAAAGGTAAAAAAAAAAAAATAAAAAAAATAACACTTCGTGATTTTCATCAGTAAATTTCTTTCCCTCAACATTATATTTCCATCAGAAACATTGAGTCTGACTATTTCCCCTTATCCACATGCGTTTCCCCTTAAATACTCGCTTTTCCCACGTTCTCTCTCAAGTGAATGGTACACGTTTCATACCTTTTTGATTTAGGGCCCAATTAAATGCAAAGATAGCGTCCATTTAAGACTTCCAGAGAATAACTAGTATATATATATATATATATATATATATATATATATATATATATATATATATATATATATATATATATATATATATATGCACAACTATCACTATATAACTATATATATTTACATATATAAAATAAATATATATATATATATATATATATATATATATATATATATAAATATATATATATATAGATATATATATATATATATATATATATATATATATATATTTTTAAACATATATATATCTAATATTAAAAAATTTATGTGTAAAAAATAATTATATATATAATATATGTAATAGCAATATATATATATATATATATATATATATATATAATAACCAATAACCAACATATATATATATATATATGTTATATGCTCATATATATATATATATATATATGTAATAAGATATATATATATATATATATATATTCTTCTTTCTCTAATATATATATATATATATATATATATATATATATATATATATATATATATATATATATATATATCTGTCTTGTGTTCAAGTACAAGTACTTGTATACTTGGACTTAAGTACATTTTTTGGAGTACTTGTACTTGTACTTGTACTTGCAGTTTCTAAAACCCATGTACTTGTACTTGTACTTGTACTTGTACTTGTACTTGAAAATTTGCAAAGTACTTGCAAGTACTTTGGCATTTTAACTTGCAATATTTTTTTTTTATCATTTTTCTACTTATTGATATTGTATTTCTTATGTATTCAAAATAATTTCCATTTACGATTATAAAGTAGCAATAACCTTATATATATATATATATATTTATATATATATATATATATATATATATATATTATATATATATATATATATATATATATATATATATATATATATATATATATATATATATAATATATATATATATAAAAACGAATTTGAACATTTTAAATTATTTATTAGCCGACTAGTTTCGGGTAAGAATCCTTCTTCCCATTTTCAAGGCTTACAATATAATGATAAAATTTTAAAAAAATATTATATAAAATTAATTAAAGTTAAAATAATATAAAGTTGAAATAAATAAACCATATAGATAAATTAATGATTACAATATTATGTGGTTAAGAGTTCATGATTTAAACAAAATCTCACTTCAGTATTAAAAGACTGTTAAAGCTTAGATTTTCATTTAAGGTCAGTTTGAGATGCCAAATATACAAGGATTCTAACAACTGAAGATCAGGTTCCTCAGTTTGGGCTAATATTCCAAAATTTGTATCATTTATATGGTCGTTTTCCTGAAGAGAATGAGTATTTATAGCTGAATAGGGGGGATGATGTAAATGGTCTAGAGTTCTAAATGAAATACCTTTATGCTCAGCAATACGTATGGAAAGGCTTCGTATTGTCTTTCCTATGTAGGTGGCATCGCAGTCACCGCACTTGTAATGATATATTACTGATGAGCATAGAGGTAAAGGGAGTTTATCTTTAAATTTAAAATATTTTCCAATTTTGTTTTCACTCGAAAATCTAAATCTAAATTTAAACTGTGTAAAGTTTGTTTTTAAAACCACATCAATTTTACGTTGAATTTTGTAACTGATTTTCCCCAAAAAAGGCAACCTCATATGCAAAATATCCTTAGGAGCTGTTAATTTAGCCTGAGATTTGTCTTTAAATTTTGCTGAAAGTAATTTTCGAAAAGTTGAGTCAATTATAAATTCTGGGAACCCATTCTTCAAAAATAATGTTTTCAGGAAATCAAGTTCTTTTGTAAAATTAACATAAGATGACGAAATTTTGTATCCCCTGTCAAAAGTTTTAATTAAGTTGATTTTAAAATATGAGGAATGAAAGAATAAAATTTTGTCGTCAATCCAGTAAGAGTATATAGGCGAGATGGTGATTGATTGAATTTGGAAGTTGTGTAACAAAGCGTTTATGGAGGGTATAGTTCGGGGGGAGAGCAATAATAGTACCCTTATATAAGGGGTAGGTGGGATAAGGTAACTGTAGGTATTATACTGGTATTAGTTTATTGAGTTTTTGTGAAAGAATATATGCTGGGTATTTTGGTAGAGAAAAGAGTGCGTCGAGTGACTGAAGGACTGATTGGTGAAGAACAAGGTGCGTTTAGGAATGGTAGAGAATGTGTGGATCCAATCTTTACATTAAACAAATGGTTGGGAAAGAGGGAGGAGAAGAATAAATTGTATTTAGGTTTATGGATTTGCAACAGGCGTACGATAGGATTAATAGGGAAACTCAATGGCAGATTAGTGATATATGATGTTGGTGGTAAGCTTCTGAATGGAATCAAAAGTATGTATGTATGGACGATAGTGAAGCGTGTGAAAGATTAAATAGAGTCGAAAGTGATTGGTTTAATATTAATAGCAGAGTGAGGAAGGGATGTGTTATGTCTCCTTGGTTATTCAATTTGTATATGGATGGGGTTATGAAAGAATTAGAGGTGGGGGTGGCAGGAGGATGGTGTTAGAATGATGGAGAATGAAAGAGAGTGGAGGGTTCCCTACCTATTATATGCGGATGATTTGGTTTTGTGCTGCGAATCTGAAGAGTGTTTGAGAGGATTGGTAGAGAGATTTGGTAGGGTGTGCAAATGGGGTGGTTTGAAAGTAAACGTAGATAAGAGTAAGGTTATGGTTGTGAGTGAGGATAGTCCTCAGTGTGAAGTTATGTTAGATGGTGAACAGCTGGAAAAAGTGTCTGAGTTTAAATATTTAAGATAAATGTTGGATGAAAAGGGAATGGATGATGCAGAGTGTAGTAGGAAAGTTGTGAATGGCAGGAAGGTGGCTAGTGCAATTAAATCGTTGGTGGATGTAAAGGGACTAAGTCTTGAGTGCGATAGGGTCTTACATGATGGTATGTTGTTACGTGTGTTAATGTATAGTAGTGAGATTATGGTCTGGAATAAGAGGTATTGATCTAAAGCATAATGTGTTCAAATGGACAATCTTAGGGGTGTGTTAGGTGTGAGAAGAATTGATAAAATTGGGAATGAACGTATTAGAGAATAAATGAAAGTACGTTGAGATGGTTTGGTCATGTGGAAAGGATGGAAGAAAGTCGGTTGGTTAAATGGATGTATAGTGGTGACTGGTGAGTGTGGTGGAAATCGACCGGCTGGGAGACCGAAGAAAAAGTGGATTTTGAGTCAGTAAAGGAAGGCCTGGAGGAGAGAAATGTGAGTTTGGCAGAGGCAAGAAGAAAGGTGCATAATAGGAGTGAGTGGCGGGGTTTTGTGAGGGGTATGGTTGTGGCCCACTGGCCAGGGGATGAACCCTACATTGACGAGATGCCATAGTGAGTTTCCGTCGTGGTCCCGTGAAGCTCTAGGGTGGATTTTCTGACAGCGACGAGTTCTCACAAAAAGGTATAAAGGGGGCGGTAAGGTTGAACTTTCTTTTCGACTTGCTTCATATTCTTCTACTACTTTTCTGGTTTCCAGATTACATGTTACACTTACCTTACTTGTGTTGGGGAGAGAAAGGTGGGTGTTGATGATAAAGATATATATATATATATATATATATATATATATATATATATATATATATATATATATATATATATATATATATATATATATATATTAAATATTTTTTCTTTTTATAAAGTACTTGTACTTGTACTTGTACTTGATACCATGTACTTGTACTTGTACTTGTACTTGAACAAATTCTAGAGTACTTGTACTTGTACTTGAACAATTCTAGAGTACTTGTACTTGTACTTGTACTTGACAAAATGTACTTGAACCCAAGCCTGATATATATATATATATATATATATATATATATATATATATATATATATATATATATATATATATATATATTTTTCTATATTAAATATATATATATAAACAAAAAATATATATATATATATATATATATATATATATATATATATATATATATATATATATATATATATATATATATATATATATATATATATATATATATATATACATATATATATATATATATATATATATATATATATATATATATATATATATATATATATATATATATATATATATATATATATATTTATTATATTGTGTTATTTATATATTTATATATATATATATATATATATATATATATATATATATATATATATATATATATATATATATATATATATATATATATATATATATATATATATATATATATATATATCATGGAAATATATATATATACAGCATATATATATAACTGTATAACATAAATATATATATATATATATATATATATACCATATATAATATATATATATATATATATATATATATATATATATATGTATAACATATATATATAATATATATATATATATATATATATATATATATATATATAATATATATATATATATAATATATATATATATATATATATATA
>JABUQX010115066.1:10000-15000 GCA_015478945.1 Trachelipus rathkii
AATTTTATTTAGTTCTAAAATTGTTGTTGGATTGTTTACCTGCCAGTTATACGGTAATTCCTGTCAAAAGCACGAAAAGAACAGAGTGAATCAAAGTTATTAATTAAGTGAATGGAAATAAATAAAATGTACGCTACATGATAGAATAAATTACCCTTGTTATGAGAGCTACACAGTCTGAGGAACCCCCTCTTACTGAAGCAGTACTTATCTGATGGGAATTCAAAGAAAAATGATCACTTGTCCAACCAATTTGCACCACCATTGTGCACGAACCATTGACTAGCTGGTGAAAGAAGCAGTAAATGAGAAAGGCTCGAAAAGAAAGATTAGAATTTTTATTATAAGAATGTGATCTGTGGAACAAAGAGTTGGAATGAGTTTAGAAGATAAAATAGGAGTGGAAATTAAGATATGAGTATATAATTTGGATTCATCTCATTCATCTCATTCATCTCAAAGTCGATCCGAGAAAAGGATATTGATTTGGTCTAGTATTCGAAGTTATTGTTGATTGAGATATGGTAGGAAAGTACGCTGTTGATTCTGAGAAACTGAGGGAAGCAATTAGCGTTGGTGAACATTGAAATCATCACAAATGATAATTTCAAATAAAGAAGAAGACGGAGAATTCGATCTATACTTTGAAGTTTAAAAAGTACAAAAATTTAGAATAGTCAGTTGGGTTTGGAGAAAGATATACAGAACAGAAGTGTTTAGTTGAAGAATATTATTATTATTATTATTATTATTATTATTATTATATTATTATATTATTATTATTATTATATTAATTATTTATTATTATTAATTATTATTATTATTATTATTATTATTATTATTATTATTATATTATTATTATTCATTATTATTATTATTATTATTATTATTATTATTACTTAGTTATCATTTGACGTATTTTAATATTTATTATTATTATTATTATTATTATTATTATTATTATTATTATTATTATTATTATTATTATTATTATTATTATTATTATTATTATTATTATTATTATTATCTCATTTTATACCATTACTTGATATTATTATTATTATTATTATTATATTATATAATTATTACTATTATTATTATTTTATAATATTATTATTAATTTATTATTATTTATTATTATTATTATTATTAATTATTATTATTATTATTATTATTATTATGATTAATTATTATTATTATTATTATTATTATTATTATTATTATTATTATTATTATTATTATTATTATTATTATTATTATTATTATTATTATTATTATTATTATTATTTTATTATTATTATTATTATTATTATTATTATTATTATTATATTATTATTAATTTATTTTTAATATATTATTATTATTATATTTTAATTATTATTATTATATATATATATATATATATATATATATATATATATATATATATATATATATATATATATATATATATATATATATATATATATATAAACCTCATGAAATCATGAGGAAGATAAACTCTTCTCGGTGTTTCTCACAAATTTGTCCAAAGGTGTTTCTTGCAGTTTCCGCATATGCTCTTTAAAACTATCTCATTTTATTGCGAGGTTGTGTATGCGTGGCCCTAAGTGTGTATGTGTGTGTGTTTGTGTGTGTGTGTTTGACGAGTGTCTTTATGTGACACAGAAATTTACTTCTCTGTATTTTTGTTACATAAAGGGAAGCTGCTCCTAAGAGAAAAAGGAAAGCTTAATATTCATTGTTTCTTTATGTTGACCGAGAAGGAAAAAAATTAAGAGACATGGTTGAGTTTGAGGGGGAAGGTAGCATTCGTTTCCCCCTCAAAAGACGAGGAGGTGGGAGGCGATAAGAAGAAGAAAGAAGAGTCAAAGAAAGAGAATAATAATAATAGTAGTACATAAATATTTACAAAACTTTCCATTAAAAGGGAAATGTAAATGCTTTGAAATCAAGTTTATGGATAAAGGCATTGATGTAAAATATGAACTTGATGATTTCCATTTTCCTGTCTTTTTTTTATTAATTTTAGGATTTCTTCTTTGACACGCATTTTCTTTTTTGTAAAATTTATTTCCTCGAAAGAATTTTGTATCTATGCTGTTTTTAATTATACAATAATGGAAATGGAACAACTCTCGAGCTCTTATAGATTCTGCGATTCTAGACCTAATTTCGTCATCATTTTCTTTGAAACTGAATTTCAGAGGTAAAGAGATTGATACTCAGAATGACAATCTTACTGATATACAAGTATTTCATATTCATTTATATAAATATAATGAAATAGGGAAAGAGAACTGGAGAGGATACTGACGTTGAGAGAATCTTCTTCTTATTCAGCTCCCAGAAGTTGACTTTACGTCTGTCAAGTCAACAAGTATTGAGATTGGTTGTGGAGTTTCTGAAACAAAGATTGTTTTACGCCACTGGATTGTTGGGCCTGTCGTGGCAACCCTTCTCTTTCAACCGGGCTTGGGACCGGCAGATATCGCTTAGTAGCAATACATGGTACAATGTACGAAGAAAATCTTCATAATGAACAAAATGCGCCATTAAATTTCATATCTTTTAAGAGAAGAGAAAACTCAAAAAGAAGTACTCAGAGAATACTGACATAAATGATCTTCAGGCAATCCAATACGAAGAAATCCTCCTTTATATATAGCTCAATTTCGGCGGTGAATTCATACTTTCTGACAAAAATTTTAATTACATAAGTTTTTTTTCTTTTATTTCAAAAATATATTTTCTTATCTAGAGTTTTCAAAAGAGGTAAATCTAAAATTTTCATTTATGAATTTCAAAATGCTTTATTTTGAAGAAAAGAATTTAATTTAAAATTTTGGAGCTTCACCATTTCATTTAAATATGTTAGTATATTATATTCATCATATTCCGATGTTAATTTTATTAAAATTTCAAAATCAGGCTACTTGGTTAACTTTGTAAATTACCGCAGTAGTATCTTCAGTTCCTTCTATTCAATCTTGAAAACTTATTCTTTTCTTAATGGCGTAAATTTCCAAACCTTTGCTTTTATCTCTTGCAGATTTGAGTCATTCTCTCTAATTTCTTTCTTCTGAGTCCTCTCTTCAATTCCTCCCCTCTGTTTTTAGTGCGTCCATTCATAACGGCAGTCAGCTATATATGTAAAATTTTAAACATTTAAATTTATTTCATTTGTAATTTGGGTTGGTGGAGCAACAAAATTTTTGAAATCATTTCTTTTGGCTATTTATATTAGGATAATATATATATATATATATATATATATATATATATATAGTAATATAGTAATATATATAATTGTATATATATATATATATTATATATAGTAACTATGAAACAAACAAAAAAAAATAGCCAATTTTTATGTTTTTTTTTTTTTTTTTTTTTTTTTTTTTTTTTTTTTCATTTATATAATTTTTTTTACATTTCCTAACTAAAATTTTACAAGAATTCCAAAAATGTATGTTTTCTTGTAAGTATTGTAGTTTTCGAGATATGGGATTTTTATGTTTTTTTTTTTATTTGTTTACAGTTTCTCTCGGTAAAATTTTTGGCCAGGATTCCAAAATGTATTCCCTTTTACCGTTTGTCGCTAATTGTAGTTTTTGAGAAATGGATTGTGGCTCTTCTAGCGGGTGCCTCTTATAATATATATATATTATATATAAATAATATATATATAAGTATAATATAATATATATATATATAATAGATATAATATAGATATATATATATATATATATATATATATATATATAATATATATATATATATATATATATATATAATATATAGATATATATACATCCCGAAGAGGCCAGGCATGTAAATAAAAAACTATAAAACTCAAAAAAACAAAAAAAACAAACAATTATTATTAATGCAGGGAGACATTTTTTATCCATGTTTGTTTTTTTAAAAAAATCAGTAGAAGATGAACGCTTTTGAAAAATTTTCATTGTTAAAAAATGATGGAAAGGTAGTGATAAGGCATTGTTTGTTGAGATTACGAAACAATTCGAAGTAGCCCGGGAAAGCGCGCATAAGTGCCACAATTGTGTGGAATTTTTTGTTTAACAAAAGAGACATACCTCATGGGGGTAAACTTAAGAGATGGACAAGTCGGGGTGTTTTTCTCGGCCTTACCGGGGGACGGAACGGGGGGATTTTCCTTCCCCCTCTGTCCGCTCGTGTGGCTCGACCGCCCTTTAAAAGGATATACAAAAGAAAAATAACGATTTTCCCAAAGCGTAATAAATAAAATGATCTATTTGGTAAACTCTTGCCTCGTGAACGAATGCAGTGATTCAGAAGGGTTTTGTTCCAAAGTTTTTCGAGCGGACAACGGCGCCGTGCCAGTCTAAGATTATACTAATGTTTAAGGTGTTAATTAATAAATATTAGAATAAAATTTTTTTTTTTTTTAGGTTTTCTTAGATGAAATTGCTTGTTGAAAATTAATTTTTTTTAATTTTAAATTTCCCTGTAGATGTTGTAGTTTTCTAGTTACATGCCCTGCCTCTTCGGGTGTTGGACCTATATATATATATATATATATATAATATATATATATATATATTATATAATATATATATATATATATATATAATTATATTATATATAATATAATATATATATATATATATATAAATATAAGTATATATATATATATAGTATATATATTATATTTATATAATATATAATATATATAAATATATATATATATATAATATTATATATATATATATTATATATTATATATGTATATTATAATATATATATATATATATATATAAAATCTTGCGTGGTTTCTTTTGTAGGAAGTGAACTTTATTTGGTGTTTTATTCGTGGCATTTCCATTGTTTTGAGGGCCTTTCCCCTCTCGGTATTCTTGGCTGCTTGAATCGCAACTTTAATCGGAGCGGATCATGATCATTTGAGGGTTCAAGACCCATTCGGTGCCTCGTTGCGGAGACTTTCTCAAGCG
>JABUQX010115066.1:22500-26280 GCA_015478945.1 Trachelipus rathkii
TTTTAATTTTGTAGGTCAAATATAAAAAGATTCCTAAAGATGACAGATTAGAACATTTCCTGGAAGGTATAGAAAGGAATTATCCATAAGTCGTGAGTTGATTATTTATTAAACTTAAATATTATTAATTTTTGACTTAAAGATAAACTATCTAGGTTAGGGTCTACGTTTACGGCAACGACAATCCATCTAGGTTATGTTTAGGTCTTGGGCAACGACAATCCGTCTAGGTTAGGTTTAGGTTTTTGGCAACGACGGTCCATTTAGATAGGTCAAAAATTTAAGTTTTTAAGTCTAGGTTAGATAAAGTGTGCTGGTGACATATTATATATAGCAGGCATATATATATATATATATATATATAAAAAGTTATATATATATATATATATTATTATTATTGGTTATATATATATATTATTACATATATTGTATATTATGAGTTATTGTTATTATTATTATTATTATTATATATATATATATATATATCAATAGAGATATATCGATAGAAATATATATCGATATCGATATATCGAATATCAAAGGTCAAACGAAAGGTTCAGTTATATATATATATATATATATATATATATATATATATGATATATATATATATATATATATATATATTATTACATACATATTATTATATATATATATATATATATATATATGGTAATAGTCCGTTTTGAGGTAATGTTATCAGATATCGATTGTTTTTTCCGATAATCGTAAGTTATCGGATATCGTTGTTACCCATTATCCAACTTTAGTTTGTTCGAATATTTAGGAGTGACATTGACTTCGGCTAAATTTACATGAAATAATTTTTCAAAAATGAGATATTTGTTTATATCTACGTATATATTAACTTAAATGTGGTATTTAAAGAAAATTATGAAAAATTAAATAAAATTCAAAAATTTGAATTGTGCTACATTTGCATATATATATGATATATATATATATATATATATATATATATATATATATATATATATATATATATATATATATATATAGGTTATTCCCCTTGATCTTACCCATAACAAATTTTGAAGGCAAATTTAAACAAAAGAATATAAATATCCAGTTTAGTTTTTAGGATTTATACCTATATATAAAAAAAACAACATTTAAATGTATTTTGAACTTCATCATAGTCAAATATATTTTTATATACATTATATATATATTTATGTTATTATTATAGCAGATATATAGTGAAGAAGATAGTATATATATATATATATATATATATATATATATATATATATAGTTATATATATATATTATGCTATATATATATACATATATATATATATATATCATGGCGACTCCAGCCACTTTTTACTACTCGTGCTCTCTCTCTCTCTCTTCCCTCTCTCCATATTACATATATTACATATATTATTGGTTATTTATTGTTATTATACATACATATAAATATTTATATTATTATTATTATTATATTATTATTATTATTATTATATATTATTATT
Organism: Trachelipus rathkii; assembly: GCA_015478945.1. NCBI lineage: Eukaryota > Metazoa > Arthropoda > Malacostraca > Isopoda > Trachelipodidae > Trachelipus > Trachelipus rathkii. Next base: position 24,000 of record JABUQX010115066.1, read on the forward strand.
ATATATTATTATTATTATTATATTATATTATTATTATTATTATTATTATTATTAATTTTAATTTCATATACATATTATTAAGTTTATTGGTTATTACATTACATACATATTACTACATACACACAATATTGTTACATATGCAGCCAATACATACTATTATTATTATTATTATGATATATTTATATTATATTATATATATATATATATATATATTTATATATATATATTATTTTACTTTATACATGTACGTCGTTTTCATTTTATATAGTATTATAATGTTATTTTAACATATATTATAACGTATTATTAATATTATTACATATTATTATTACATATTATATATATACATACATATACATATTATTATGCTATTGGCTACTACATACATACGTATATATATATAATTAAATACTTGAGTTAGTCCATTAAATTATGTTTTTTTTATTGGGAACCGTTTTTTATTGTTAATTCTATGACTAACTTTTAATTTTTAATAATATTTTCGATTACTTTACTTTATTTATAATTTAAAATATTTTATCAACATTTTTTATTATTTTGTTTCTTTTTAAATATTTTTCGTTACAAAATATTATTTATTATTTATTGTTTTTAAAAGCATTTTTATTTATAAACAGTAATTATAAATAATTTTATACTTAAATTCACTAATATGATATCCGCCAATTGCTTAGGGCGCACGGGTTAGTCCTATTTTTTAATGTGTTAAAAGCGTTATTTAAATGGCGGCTATTCTTCCTTTTCTTTACAATTTTGCATAATCTTATATATTTATTATGTAATAATTTCATTTATTTGACCAACTTTAGCAAAAAATAAGAGAATATTATCGTAACATTATGAAATTTGCATAAATAGATAGTTTCTAAAATGTCAACCGTGCTGAGCACGAGTAGCACGAGTACAGGAGTGCTCTCTGATATATATATATATTATTATATATATATATATATATATATATATATATATACATAATATTATTAAGTTGTTGTTATATAGTTATATAGTTATATAGTTATATATATATTATTATATATATATTATTATATATATATATATATATATATATATATATATATATATATATATATATATATATATATATCCTCAACATACAATGGCTACAGGGAAAAGCAATACATTTGTTGGAATCCTGGTAAAATTTTACCGAGGAAACTGTAAAAAAAAAAAAATCATATCTCAAAAACTACAATAGCTACAGGGAAAATGAATACATTTTTGAAATCCTTGTAACATTTTGGTTAGGAAAAAACTAAAAAAAAAAAAACTTTTTTTTTTTTGGGTGGGGAGCTCGAGCCGGGGGGGGACATAGTATATATATATATATTATTTGTTAAAGGTATATGGGGCTCGAGCCGACGGGGAGCACAGGGGGGGACGTTTTCCATACCCCGTAGGGGAGGGGCGGAGAAACCCCCGCGACACCAAAATACCAAAGAGCGGGGTCCGGAGAGACCCTCCCGAGTGGGGGGAAGTCCTACCCTGTCGTTCCCTCGGAAGGCCGAGAGACCCCGACTCCTGCCATCGGTGCGGTATACCCTTGGGGTATTCTTTAGTAAAAAATTACTAGAAAGTCTATTTATTTTAACGAGTAAACGTATAAAAAGTCTCTAAATAGGCTTTCTACTCATATAACTATAATTAACAATAATTTTTTTTTTTTTTTACATTTTCTTAACTAAAATTTTACCAGGATTCCAAAAATGTACTTCTTTTCCCTGTAGCTATTGTAGTTTTTGACATTTTTTTATATACATTTTCCGCACTAAAATTGTATCAACATTCCAGCAATGTATTCCTTTTACCGGTAGCTGTTGTAGTTTTTGAGATATGTTTAGTTAAGTACTATAAACATTACAGATCAAATCGTCATTGCCGAAGAGTGGGTGATCTGAGATTTTTTGCACTTATTGCATCTAAAATAGTATTTGTTATTTATTTTTTTTACGCAACAATATATTTGACATATCTCACATAACTCTCATGTTTTATTATATTGCATTCTTGGAGAAAATCTAATAAAACATATTCGTTTCCTGTTATTTTAAAAATATCGTCAGGTTTCATCTACGAGTTAAGCTAAGCCACGGTATGGCTAGGCTAACACTAGCCTAACAACAGTCAATAAATTAATAATAAGTTTAACAGCATATTTTTAAATTCGATGTGGAGTTTTAAAAAATGCGAAAAGAAGTCTTTTTTTATAAATTATAAAAATAATAATGTCTATAGCTGAAAT
>JABUQX010115067.1:0-5000 GCA_015478945.1 Trachelipus rathkii
TTCAATTCTGACTACTATTATTTTAAAACTAAACCAGGCCAAAAAATAGACAGATTTTGGTTATGTTACTCACCTCTATTGAATGGCGTGTATTGTGAACCTTGTTGGCTCTTTGCCGATAGACTAGATCCGCATTATAATAACGCTTAGTGTAAAGGCACAATAAACGATTGGCAGGGTTTAAGTAAGAAAATTAAAGAACATGAAATGAGTAAAGTTCACTTGAATGCATGTGTAACCTACAGTATAAGGAAAAATTGGAAAGATATCCAGTGTATGTTACAAGAAGATGTAGCGAAGTGGCGTGAAATACTGAAGCGAATTTTGGACATTATAATAACGATGTCAGCTTGTAATTTAGCATTCAGAGGGCATCGTGAAGATACAAGAAACATTGATAGTAAATCTGGAAACTTTCTCAATATTATTGATTTGTTATCCAGGTATGACCCGCTTCTTAAAGGTCACCTGGAGAATGAGAAAAGCAGAACAAAACATATGAGTGCTTCTTATTCAGAATGAACTCTTTAGTTTGGCTTCACAACATGTGCTCCGTGACATAATAAGTGAAACTCAAGATGCGCCCCTTTTTTTTCTCTTATTTTAGATACGAACCCAAGAAATTTTAAAACTGACCAACTGTCAGTAATAATAAGATATGTCTGCATCAATTACGATGAAAAGAAGCTTCAAATTAATGAGTCATTCCTGGGGTTTATCCCCATAACAAATCAAAAGGCCGAAGGTTTAGAAAGTGAAGTGTGTAAGTTTTTGGAAAGCAATAACATTTCAATTAAATTGTGCAGAGGGTAGGGCTATGATGGTGCTTCTGTTATGAGTGGGAAGTACATTGGACTGCAGACCAAAATCAAGCGAAAGTCGTCTAATGCAGAGTATGTGCATTGTGCAAATCACAACCTTAACTTAGTCTTGAATGATTCTGTAAAGGAGATTACAGAAATGATTGTTTTTTTTATGATGTGATTAATGAGATATATGGATATTCAGTCAGAGTCTTACAAGATGGCAATCACTGAAAGAAATTTCTTCAGAAACCTGCATGGTCAACAAAAGTGTTAAAAGATTGTGCCCAACTAGATGGTCTTCGAGGTTCGATTGCTTGTTGGCAGTTAAAGTTAATTTCATTTATATTTTGAACTGTTTATCAAAAATCATCCTAACTTCAATAAAGAGCTCTGAAGTAGTTGAGGCAACAGCATTAAGAAGACAAATGTCTACTTTTCACTTCATTTTAATGCTTGTGTTTCAAAGAAAATTTTTGGAAAGTATTAACATCACTTCTAAAACACTCCAAAAATCAGACATATCCCTGGATGAAGCTTCCACTCTTTTAGAAAGGTGTGTCACCAAACTAAACCAGTTGGGGGAGAGTTTTACAAGCTAGTGGAAGAGGCCCAGGAAATTGCAAGAAGCTGGTAAATTGAGACTTCATTGCCTACCTAAACCGAAATGACAAGCTTCTTTGATGAGCTTTCTAAAGATGATGACTTCATTGATCCTTTGCACAATTTCAGGGTGAGGGTTTTGATATACTAATAGGCCAATTGAATCGGAGGTACCAGAGTATGAGGAAGGTGAAACAGATGTTTTGCTTTTGAGCCCTACAGCCCTTACAGAACAAAACAGATAAAGAGCTCATGGAGTCTGCTGACAGGTTTTACAAAAAATATGAAGCCGACGTGACAAGTTCTTTAGTTACGGAAATTGTCTGCTTCAGGAATGTTGTGACAAGTGAAATAAAGAAAAGAAAAATGACAAAAATAATACAAATGGCAGAATATTTGTTGATTGAAAATAATATGTTGTCATGTAGTATTCCAGACGTGTGTACAGCTTTTATAATGTTTCTGACACTCTCAGTAACTTCATCATCTGCTGAGAGATCTTTTTCAAAATTAAAACTAATAAAAAGTTATTTGAGAAGTACCATGACCACCGTAAGGTTAAGTGAATTAGTACTTAGCACAGAGTATGATCGGGCTCGTGCACTGGACTTGGAGAAATTAATGCGAACATTTTGTGATGCAAAGAGACGAAGTGATTAATGAGCATTTAGAAGACCATTAATGTCAAAGTTAAAAAGTAATGACAAATGTTGTATTGTTTATTAGTAAGTTTTTGCTTTACTTTACCAATAACAGTAATGTAAAAGTGTTTTAAAAATGCGCATCTCTTTTATGTATAGAGTATTAATAGATATATGAGTATATATATATATATATATATATATATATATATAGTTAGTATATATATATATATATATATATATATATATATATATATATATATATATATATATATATTAATATATATATATAGTTATATATATATATAAAGTTTATATATATATATATATATATATATATATATATATATATATATATATATATATATATATATATATATATATATATATATATATATATAAACCTTTTTTTTTTTTTTTTCATTGTAATACACTGGTTCTTTTTTAATGGCTAATGTGATTTTTCTTTGATATGAACAAGAAAACTTTTTGTCATTCATTCAAGTTCCAAAAACTCTATCCACCCTGTCCATGACTAAAGGGGCGCACAAAATAAGTCGCGGGGCCTTGCGGACCCGTAAGTTACGCCACTGTATATATATATATATAGTATATATATATATATATATATATATATATATATGCATATATATATATTATATAGTATATATATATATATCTATAGTTACGCCACTGTATATATATATATATATATATATATATATGTGGGAAGACGGGCCATTGTGCCAAGGTTTGTAAGTTTCTGAGGTTGAGTAAATCCCAATCTACGCCTGTCGCATCAACTGTTTTCTTGGCATGTGTACCTCAGTCACTTGCTAAGTCGATACCAAGTATATCAATAGTGGGATCTGCTATTCAGACGTTAATCGACACTGGAAGTTCAGAAAATTTTCTATCTTCTGAATTAGTACTGCGCCTCAAATTACCACTAAAACCTTATTCAGGATATATATCTATGACCTCGTCAAATCTCTCTTCTAGAATAACAAAGGTATGTGAAACCAATATACATATAAAGGATCATATTTACCATGGAATACGCTTCTTAGTTCTAGAAAATTCTTGTTCTGATATTATTTTAGGGGTTCCCTTCCTTAAGGAACATTCAAGCTTGAAAATAATATATGGAGGACCGAAGCCAGCACTCGATATATGCTCTCTAGCTGCTCTAAAAATTACACCTCCCAGAGTATTTTCACATTTATCTGCTGACTGCCATCCAATTACTACTAAATCTCGTAGATTCAGAAATACCGACACTGAATTTATCCAATCGGAAGTTAATCGTCTTCTTGCTGAAGACGTCATCGAACCCAGTTCTTCTCCTTGGAGAGCTCAAGTTGTTGTTGTTCACCAAAAGAATAAGCGACGGTTAGTTGTAGATTACTCTCAGACTATAAACAGATTTACCTATTTAGATGCTTATCCTCTTCCTAATATTGAAGAACTAGTTAATTCTATAGCACATTATACCGTGTTCAGTACAATAGATTTAAAAAGTGCTTATCATCTAGTACCACTTCATGAGGATGATAAAATTTATACTGCTTTTGAAGCTGATGGAGGTCTTTATCAATTCAAAAGATTGAGCTTTGGCTTGACTAACGGAGTTGCCTGTTTTCAAAGAATAATGGATGAGATGATTCGAACTAATAACCTACAAGGAACTTTTGCTTACCTTGATGACGTTACAATATGTGGTTCTACTCAGGAGGAACATGACAAAAATTTGAGAAGATCCTTTGAAATTGCTAAAATTTATAAGTTTGCTCTTATTAAAAATAAAATGTATTTTCTTAAAAACATTAATCTGATTACTTGGTTATGAGATAAAGAATAATGAGATACGCCCTGACCCAACCCTACTTTAATCATTGAAAGAAATGCCTCTACCACTCTCTAAAAATGACTTACTCCGTATGGTCGGTTTATTTGCTTATTATTCTCGCTGGGTTCCCAATTATTCTACAAGAATTAGACCTCTTATCGACGCTGCATTCACTCTTAACGACACCTCCAAGGCGGCTATAGAAGATATCAAAAATGCTATAATCAAAGCTGTTAAAATGAGGATTGACGATAGGATACCTTTTACCGTGGAAACCGACGCCTCAGACTCTGCAATTGGTGCAACTTTAAATCAGGATGGTCGCCCTGTGGCTTTCTTTTCGACATCCCTCAGTAGGGCAGAAAGGAATCATAGTTCTGTTGAAAAGGAGGCATATGAAATAGTGGAATCTATTAGGAAGGGACATTTCTTAATTGGGAGGTATTTCATTCTTATAACTGACCAACGATCTGTCTCTTTCATGCTTGATTTTCATCATAAGGGGAAAATTAAGAATGAAAAAAATATTGAGATGGAGAACAGAGTTAATGCCTTACTCTTTTGAAGTAGAGTATAGACCCGGAAAGTTCAATACTGATGCAGATTGACTATCTATTTCACGTTTCACTCTTGCTGAATTACACAGTGCTTTTGTGTCATCCTGGCGTAACGAGGATGTTTCATTTTGTTCGTAGCAGAAACCTTCCATATTCCGTCGAGGACGTTAGGAAAACTTTGTTGTCTTGTCGGATTTGTAGCAAGGTTAAGCCTCAGTTCTACAGAAAGGACAGCGAATATTTAGTACATGCTTTGAAACCATTTGACCGTATAAGTCTTGATTTTAAAGGACTTTTTCCATCTTCCTTAATAAACAGATATTTATTTGTCATAGTTGATGAGTTTTCAGCAGTTTCATTGGTTGCTTTGGTTTATTAACCCTACTTTACTCTCCTTTAACGATTCTTAACTACTGATCGACTGACTGATTATTTATGGGAAATAACAAATAACAACAAACACTTTCAATTCTCTCACTATCATCTTTGCAAAACTTTGTCGTATTCAAATCCTTCTTACGATGAGTTCTTGGAGTATTGAAAAGTA
>JABUQX010115067.1:10000-22500 GCA_015478945.1 Trachelipus rathkii
TATTTACTCAAGGGTAGAGTAAAGTAAGTAATCAATTCTGGTTAAGAAATTTTCCTCATTAATTTATCAAATTAAAGTAAATTAGAGCGATAGGAAGTTTAGTAAAATCGAAAAACAGCAGCAGTATATAATAAGACAAGCAAGAAAGTAGTTATGTCAAAAAAGGTGTGTTCATGAATTCGTTATATTCATTCAGTATAATATATGAATAAAATTGTAAGGGAGACAAGAGTAAGGAGTTGAGGGAAGGGAGAAGAAAAATCGGCACTGAATAGGAGAATTGAATTCAGGGGAAGGGATATCGCCTCCAGAGAGAGGGATTGAAATCTTGGGCCAAATTAGATCCCTCATTATCTTCCTTCATTTCTTTCCCCCATTTCTTTCCTTTCTCGCGCAGTATTATATGCACACACAACACACACACATCATTTTATATATATATATATATATATATATATATATTTTTTATATATATATTTATACAATTATATATTATATATATCATATATATTAATATATATATATATATATATATTATATATATTATATATATAATATATATATATATATATATATATATATATATATATATATATATATATATATATATATATATATATATATATATATATATATATATATCGTTTTTGCTTTTATTAATAATAAATCTATTAATTACTTTTTCATTATAATTATGCATTAATTATATTTGTCGTAGCTCCGCGAATATTTACAGGTGGTAAAAATTTCGGTTTTTGTTTTTTTAACTCCGGTTTTTTTAACCCGTTTTTTTTTGTGGCTTAGGAAGCCAAGTGTTTTTTTTCTTTTTTTCAGTGAAAATAAAAAGGTTTTTTTTTTCTTTTTTTGAGTGAATTAAAAAATAAGTTTTTTTTTCAATTATCGGAAATCCGTAATTTAGCAAAAATATAATTAATAATTACCAAAGTGAGGTAAAACCTTTTGGGTCAGACCCCAGACCACCCAGAAAAGGTCACTAGGACCAAAGGTCACCAAAGGTCACCAAAGGTCACCAAAGGTCACCAAAGGTCACGAAAGGTCACCAAAGGTCACCGGCACAGAAATTGCCCTAATTGACCCAAAAAACAGAAAATTATTTTATTTTTGACCTAAAAACATTAGAAATTGTTTTCTTTGACCTAAAAAATAGCAGAATTGTTATATTTAGCTACAGAAAAATTGAAAATTTATTTTACTGACCTGAAACATTTTAAAAATTATTCTACTGCGAAATTGATGATTATAAAAAACCCAATTATTCAGTTGAAATCTCTCATTCCTTAAGCCAACTTAATTGATTAGCCCTTAGCAGTAAAGAGAAGCAAAAGCACATTATTGAAGAACTTTGAGAACAGTAGAAAACAAACAAGGGTTACAAACCTTTTACAAAAAAGAAAAACAAATAAGTTGACCTTTAACATTTTAAGAACACACCCGACTAGAAAAAGGGGATAGTGATTTCTTAATTACAGTGCAGAAAACTAATTAAATATAATTATCAAGAACTTTGATATTTTTTTTAAATATTTTGTGGAAATTATTTTTATTTTTGAAAATAGAAACTTTAATATTTTTAAATTTTTGAAAAAAAATTATTTTTATTTTGAACTTTGACATTTTGATTTTTTTTTTAATAATTTTGAAAGAAATTATTTTTATTTTTGAACATTTGAAAATTTTTGAATGGGCACAAAAAGACTTTATTAAACTTTGAACTTAGAACTAAGTGATTAAATTTAAATTTTAAAATTTAATAGTGAATTAAATATTTTCCTTTGAAACTATAAATTTTTGCAAAATATTTGAAAACAGTTTGAATATTTTTTAAATATTTTGAAAAAATATTTTTGAGACTTTAGCTTTTTTTTTTTATTTTTTAGAAACAGTTTGAGAACTTAGTTTTTTTTTTTTAAAGAAACATTATAGTGTCTTAACAATTCTATTTAATTGTTTAATAGTTCAGAAACTTTATAAATTGATTAATTTGAATTAATTAACAATTAATCATGACTATGTTTGAACCAATAGTCTTTACAGTCTTCGTATTTTCAACATTGTTTGTCATCCTCTGCTACCTGGTTCAGAAGGCTATAGCCGGACCAGTTGACCCTAATGGAGCTTCAGGAGGAGCTGAAGGGGATAATAAAGACTTAGAAAATAATGATTCAACAGAAAACAAGGATGAGGACATGGATGATACAAATAAAGAAGACAATACAGAAGATGTTAATAAAGAAGAAGAACATGATGTAACAGAAGTAAAGACTACTGACGGACAGAAAACAGAAGAGAATACAGGAGCAAAACCCAAGATAAGGGAACCCACACAAAAGGATATGGGACTTCCTCCAGTATATCTACCTCCTTCTAACATTGATACAATGTCGTTAAACCCAAATCAGAGAACAGCTTGGGACTGGCATCAACCAGGAAATACAGAAAATACAGCAAGAATACCTAAGGTGCTCCAAAAGACAAATGTTTTGGACAATACCTTTAATATACATTTAAATGCATCGGGGGCCACTCCCCCTTCAAATAAAAAGAAAACCTATCCTTCCTGGAATGGCCAAACAGAAATATTTAACAATAGAAGTGAGTTTAGTGGAATTTGGGGACAGACCCAAGCAAGTGATACTTTATATGGAGGACAACCTCAGAATCCGTGGGGGCCATCCCAAAATATTTTGAATAATCCTTTAAGTATGCAGCCACCTCATACAGGCTGGCAACAACCCCTTCCTACAATGCAACCTGGATACAATCCATACCCATATGGACCCCCTTATGGAGGATATTATCCCAACGCTGCGTAATACCCTCACTTCAGAATTGCCTAAAGAATTAAATTGTATGGAAGAAATACCAAGACACAAACTTGGGTAGGCATTAATTTGAAGAATACCTAACTACGTTACAAGAGAAGATACGCACGTTAGGCCTAATAACTGAAAGACAGAAAATAGACTATGCTAAGACTACAATCTCTTCTGATTTCACATCCGAGGCCCGTCAATATATTCTCAAGGATAATAGTTTTTCTAGGTGCAAGACCCTAGAAGACTTTTTGATTCAATTGAAGATTTTTCTCAAACCAGAAAAAGCCGAGACAATCTTCTGTCTTTTGAAACAGTTCATGAAATTTCAAAGGAGACCACATGTAACTCTTACTGAATTCATGTTGGACTTGAAGAATCTCCTTTGGGAATATCAGAAAAAACTCATAGATATTGAGACTTCCTTTGGATTTACTTCTCAACAGATAAATATCTTAATTATGACTAAGATTTTAGAGAGTATGGAAGAGCTCAGAGATCATAGAAGACTTAGAGAAAAAGTTTTAAAAGTCTTTAATCCAGACTTGAGTTTCGTAGAAATTTTGGAGAAACTCAGCCAGATAGAAGAAGGAGTCTTGTTCCAGACTAACCATAGAGCAGAACAAGATAGAAGAAATACAGCTAGAGTGTTCTATACAGAGAACAATAGCAATAATAACAGTGAAGTTAGAAAAGAAAGAACTACATATAACCCTTCCATGAGGAACAGAACCATGGAATGGGGTAATAAAAAGAATACTTCTAAATTTTCAGGAAAAAGAACAAGCCCTTCTCCAAATATAAGACTAAATAAGGGAGTAGTTAAGAAACTCTCCAGTAAAGAAATAAAGTCAATGGACTATTGCCTAAAATGTGAATCTTTAGGTCATCATTCCCGAAACTGTGGTTGGAATACCACGTATTGCAGAGTATGTAGAAAGTTCCATGCCCGGGGTTCGACGTCTAATTGCAAGAATGCCCCTGTATGGATCCCTAATGAAAATGAAAATAATATGGTAATACCATATAATAACCCCACTGATTTTGATAATGGGGTCAAAGCTCGAAGAGTCGAGATTAAAAATGATTCAAATACCAGAAAGCCAAACTCTTACTCAAAGAATGAGCGTAGCTATCAAGGTAAGAGTCCTAAGAAAACAACAGAAGTTCATCTGAATTTATATCATCAAAGCTGATTCGCAGAACTGAAGAAATATCTGAGCGAAAGATTGAAGAAGAAGAAACGAACAGTTTTTTTCAACCCGATCTCTCTACAAGAGATGAAAATTTTTGAGTTCTGGCAAAGATTTAAATGAAGAAATGGTAAATAGAACAGTAATTAAAGAAAATACTTCAAGCTTAAAGAAGAGAGGTGTTATAGTAACCTCTAGCTTCTTTGGTGTAGGAATTAGACCCCCAAAATTGGGATGTCATTATTTTTTGTCAATATTTTTGACTCCAACAAAAGGTCAGAACGAGGTTGAAGTTCACAGCCTACTAGATTTAGGGAGCACAACCTGTTTGATATCGTTGGATAGATTAAAAGAAATAGAAAGAAAAGGAAGATTTAAACTGTCTCTTAAAGAAGCTAGTATTATAGTTCAAGGTGGAACTCAGATGATCCACCCTATAGGAGAAGTTGATCTACTTTTAAGACTACACCAACAGTATTACCCAGTTACCTTTTTAGTGTGTAAAACTGAAAGCACTGGAGCTTGGAATGGAATTCTATTAGGTACAAGTCTTTTAGCTACTCTACCTATAACAATAGACCTTTCTTCATCGCATTTAAATCTTAAAGAAGAGGATAACGAAATAAAAGTTAAAATCTTTGCCAAGTTAGGAAGCTTTTTTCTCATGAAACAGGAGAAAGAAATAACTAAGAAAGACAGAATGATTAATAATCATAAAAAAGATTTCATAGATAATTCCAATAGGAATGATAAGTTTAAAGTAAAGAATTACAGTGATAACTGTAAACCAGTAATTAATAGAGGCTCAATTGAAAAGCCTACAAAGAGAATAATTAATAAAGGCTCCATTGAAAAGCCTACACAGAGATTAATTAATAGAGGCTCATTGGAAAAGCCTACAAAGAAAGTTATTACTAAAGGCTCATTGGAAAAGCTACAAAGAGAGTTATTACTAAAGGTCATTGGAAAAGCTACAAGACAGAAATTAATTAAAAGGCTCAATTGAAGAAGCCTACAAGATAGAAATAATAAAATGTTGTTCTCAAGAGAACAAGAAAATTCACACCTTCCTTCCAGTAGAGGAAAGACTTTGTAGCAGATGTGAAGAAATAGAAGTTCAATTGCTATTAATAGAAGAAACAATGGCACCTGCTCAATCTTATGGTTATTTGAAAGTCAGACCTGAGAATAAAGGAGATTTGAAACTGGAAAAGAAGTGTTTAATAACACCTGCTTTTTCCTTAGGGCCATTATATTTTGCAAACTCTGTATGCCCAGTTAGAAACAATGAAGTTATATTGAGTTATATTAATCTAAGTGACAAACCTTTTTATTTAAGAAGAAATAAAAACATAGGGAAGTGTCATCCTATTTTAAAGATTAATGAAAAAGAAGATTTTAATAAAACTGCAACTGCTACAGAAAATAAGCAAATAGGTTCTACTTGTATAGTAACCTGCTCAGAAAATCTGTCAGATAAACAGTTGAAGAATGCATACAGAGAGATTATAACAGATAATTTAAGTAAAGAAGAAGCAGATGTTTCTATTTTACAGAAACCTGAGCATTTAGAAGAACTTCTTGATTTGTTAATGGAATACAAGGACGTTATTGCTCTAGATGATGATGCAGTTCCTGTGTGTCCCATACAGAAGTTTGAAATAGAACTTACTCCAGATGCTCCAAAGATCATTTTTAGAAAACAGTATCGTCTCCCACATCGCTATTTGGAAGACATCGATAATTTCACCGACGCAGCTTTAAAGAAAGGATATATTAAAGCTTGCTATTCGCCACATAGTTCACCTCTACTGGTGGTGGCCAAAAAGAACTCTAACAAACCAAGAGTCTGTATAGACTATCGGTATTTAAACTCTTTCAGCGTCCCAGATGTGTACCCATTGCCCTCGATTGACGAGATATTTTCGTCCCTAGGAGGTAGTACAATTTTTACTAGCTGTGACTTGATAGATGCTTACCATTCCCTCGAAGTCGAGGAGGAAACACAGAAATTAATGGCTTTCCGTACAAGGAAAGGATTATTCTGCCCAACCAGATTATTATTTGGGCACCGCAATGCCCCAAGTACCTATGCTAGAACAATGCAAGTCGCGTTGAACCATTTATTAGGACCTATTGCCCAAGTGTATTTAGATGATGTTTTAATCATGGGTAAAAATAAGGCAGAACATTTTTTGGAAAACTTTAAAGAAAGCTTTTTACTGGCATTTAGAGAAAATAAATTGAGAGTTAAATTGACCAAATGTCATTTTTTACAAACTTCGGTATTATATTTAGGATTTAAAATAGGAAGAGACGGAATTTCACCAGATCCAGCGAAGATAGAATCGATGAAGAGTTTCGTCCCTCCAACAAGTGTTAAAGAAACACAATCCTTATTAGGATTTTTCAGTTATTTTCGCTTTTTAATTAGTGACTTTGCACTAATTGCGAAACCATTATATAACTTAATAAAAAAGAATGTTAAGTTTGAATGGAAGGAAGAACACCAAAAAGCATTTGAGCTCTTAAAAGAGAAATTGGTGGTTCAACCTCAGTTAACTTTTCCAGACTATTCCAAGCCATTTTTTATAAGGTACAAGACGCCCTGGTGCTACGGAAGGGAGTCTTTCCAATGTCGGAACGATGGAAAGAAACCTTATCGTTAGTTTCAAGAGTGTTTAAGAGGCAGTGAAACTCAACTAGATATTATAGAAAGGAATGTTTGCTGTTGTCTTTTCACTACAGAAGTTTAAAAATACGGTGTTTGGTTATCCCATCACCATATTAACTGATAACCAACCTCTCTGCTTTATCTTCCGCAATAAGCAGCAGACTGGGAGGTTGGCCCGGTGGAATTTATTTGTTAATAGTTTTTCACCAACTATAAAGTATAAGACAGGAAAGACTAATATACCGCCTGATTATTTGAGCAGGCACCCAGCAAAAGCACCAAACGTTTATTTCTTTAAAGGAGAAAAGAAACCGATGCTACCAAGAAAAGATTTTATTCTAACAAAACTTTTAATAGGGAACAAGAGAATTGCCCTAGATTAAAAAGAATAGTAAAGTGGGCTAGGAAAACCTCTAAAACTTATTCACATTTTTCCATAAGAAGTGTAATACAAGTCCCAGATAGCATGATCTACTCAGTAATAGATCAGTGCCATTCTTCACTTGGAAGTGGGCATGGAGGACAGCAAAGGACTGAAAAACGAGTTAGAGAAAGATACGTTTTTCCTCATCTAAGTAAGTTAGTAAAGGAGTACTGTTCCCAGTGCGTGTCATGTGCTAAGGTTAAAGGTCCTAGGCCTCCAAAAGCTGAAATAAACAGATGGCCTCTTCCTTATACTCCGTTTTCCAGAGTACATGTGGATAGTATAGGAAAACTTCCCACATGTTCAATTTCAGGAGCCAAACACATTCTCGTCTTCAGAGATGTTTTAACTCGATACTGCGAGTTAGTTGCCTGTAAATCAAGAACAAGCCAAGAATTTGCTCAAGCTTTACAAGAAAGAATAATATGTCGGCATTCGAGCCCAGAAATTTTAGCTTCAGATAATGCCCCAGAATTCACGTCAGCTGCCTTCAAAGAGCTATGTAAAGCTTGGAGGATAAAAAAGGTTAATATTCTGCCCTACAAACCAAGTCAAAATGGTGTAGTTGAAAGATTGAATGCAGATATTGAAAATTTCCTCCGTCATTTTGTAAAAGACAATCACAGAGATTGGTCAAAATACTTATCTTTTGCTCAAATAGCAATTAATACATCGTATAATAGATCCATTGGATCATCTCCACATTTCGTCCTGCATGGATATATAAAGAGACTTCCCTACGAGATGCCTGATTATGTCTCTCCATTTACAAATAAATCGGAAAATAGAAAATTCATTTCAGACGAGGTAGATGTCGTAGTGGAAAGAATGGAAAGCAATAGAGTTAGCTAGAGAAAATCTAGAAAAAGAAACAATTAAAGCTATGGAACAGCAACACAAACATGCCACACAAAGAGAATTGAAAGTGGGCGATTATGTTTTTGTGAATGCTGTAAAGAAACCAGAACAAAGTTCTAAATTGAACAAAAGATTTGAAGGTCCTTTTATTGTGAATCAAATAAAAGAGCCAAATAAGCTTATGCTTTCGTGTTTAAATTCAACGAAATTATTTCCGGTTCACCGGGATAATGTAAAGATAATTCCAGTAGAAAAGATTACAGAATCTCATTTCTCTTTTGATAATGATGAGATTTGGAATCCAGATGCAATTCAAGAAACATTGGATTCCCCGAAAGTTACAACAGAAAGAACAAGTATGGAACCTGAAGAAGTAGATCGACAGGTAGATGATCAAGAATCTCCAACCACTTCTTCGTGGATTCCCCCTAATTTTTATGACGAACAAAACGTTATACCAGAGGATTCAACACAAGAACAGCAGAATCCTGTAGTAGAAACACAAAATTCTTGTAACCAAATAATACCTGATACTCCTCAAGGAAGTAGATTGATGAATTCTACTCCACAAACAAGAACTCAAGTAAGAGGATATAGACCGTCTCTATCACCAATCAGACAAGAGGATTCATATATTTCAGACAGTTCTGAACATGAGGAACAGCCTGTCATTGCAGAAGTACAAGAGGATGCTTTGGTAACACCACTTACAGATGGAACTGTAGGGGATAATGTGCCAAGTTCTGAAGCACTTCCCAAAGATGATGAGGTCACACCTCCAGAAGATTTTATGGATTTATCAACATCTGAAGGCACAAGAGATGATAGAAAAGAAGATCCGTCGTATAGACCTCACCAGCAATTCAGAGGTCCGAGGGATGTGGAACCAAGGGTTACAAGGAGTCAAACAAGGCAAAGAGAGCATGAATCTCCTCCACCTCTACCACCAAGAACTGATAAAACAACAAAAGAGTCGTCTGAACCAGAGTTAAAGAGACCTCCAGTTGTTTTGCCATTAGAGATGACTAGAAGAGGAAACTACTTGCCTCCTAAGAGTTAAAATCTCTTAGATTGTAAAAAATTTTTTGTAAATAAATATTTTATTATATTTGTGTTTATAACTTATGTTTAAGTTTTTATATTTCCTATTACAATACACAAAATACACATTTTACCCTTTTCTATTCTTAATCTTTTAAGTATAAGTTTCCATATTTTTATTATGTCCGTTACGAATTCGGAAAATTTTTTTCCCCCAGGGGTCAGTCTTTTCTTTTGAAACTAAAAAAAAACCCATAAAAAATAGAAAATGCTTTTACGAAACGTTTATATACTTTTACTTTTTATTTTAAAAAGAACAAACAAATAAAATCGCAAAAATTTTCGGTTTTCAATATTAGGTAAAGCCATATAATCAGATTGTTTATTTAATATTAAGATCTTTTAATTAATTTTAATTAAGTATTAGCCTTAAGCTATATAATCAGCTTGTTTTATTAATATTGAAGAATTTTAATTAAATTTTAATTTTGATTTAATTCAAGAATCTTTACTGCTAAAACTAACTCTCATTAATATTAATTAACCTGATTAGCTTTAATTAATATTATTAGCCTCAATGCTCCTATATCACAATAAAAAATATTTGAGAATTTTAAATTTTAATTTTTATATTCCCGATGTTGATCAGAATGTTATAATTTTTAAGTTTTCACTTAAAAGCTTCTTTAATTTAATTTTCATTTTTAATTATAATCAGAATGTTGAAGATTACTTATCTTTAGTTTTATTATCCAAGATCCAATAAACTTGATTTCATTTTATGAAGTTCATTTTATTTTTAATTATCAGAAACCTATCAAATTTGATTTCATTTATAAAATTTATTATCAGAAACATATATAATCATAGGTAACTTTAAAAAGAATTTAATACATTTAATTAATTATTTTAATTTTACTTTAATAAAACGGCGACCTCATTTATTAAATCGAAGTAATAATCATTTCAGACTAAAATGAAAATGTTACATCCAGCATTTGCATTACTTCTTTTACCTGCAGTCTTATCCATCTCCACTAACATTAACGAAGAGACAAGAGTACTGCCAGGTATCATTTTGTATCACTCCGGTGAAGTAAATTTTATTGAAGGATATCTTGACTTGATTGTATCTTTAGAATGCCCATCAGAAATTAAAACTACTATTTATAGAACCACTAAAATGGTAGATACTTTAAAAGATAAATTTTTGCCTGCGTTTAATGATAATTTTATTAATATTTCTATAAATCAAAGAGCGCATAAATGGGAATTTCAACTCATTAAAATTAGAACTAAAGTAATATCCCTTAAATTAGCTGAAATTAAAAGCTTACCATGGATTCACTCACAACAAGATTACAAAGAGGCTGCTTTCGAATTGGAGAGATTATCTTAATTTTTATTAGGAAGGCGATAAACAAATTAAATTTTTAAGAAAAAAGATAAATATATTAGGAAACTTTGCGAGTACTTCAAATTTATTAGTTAATGAACTTAAAGAACAATTAAAGTCAAATACCCGAACACTATCAGAATTTCAAATTAACTTACAAAAATTAATTGAATTTCAAAACAGATCACTTGCAACCCACAACATACTTAATCAACTCGGTAGTGACAAATCGATTAGTTATACGTCCATCTACGCGTTGGACCTTTTTGGTCCATCCACATTTTTAGTAAAAATTTTCGGTTTTTAATATTTTTTTGGAACTTTTAGCATGGCCATTATGTAATTATGTCCTTTCTTAGTTGTTTTAGCCAATATTTTAAATATTATGTTTGTTAATATTATTTTTAAAAATTTTTTGAAAATTGCGTGTAAATTTTAACAAATTTTTCCATAGAGTACTCTATCATTCGCTATAAAAAGCCAAGTATACATCTATATGTCTTCATATTAGGAAATTTTATTTAACATTCGACATATTCGTAATATTTTATACGAATAAAGCCTAAAGTACTGTGGTTGAAATTTTTTTTTTCATGAATATTGGCTAATTTTTTTTTTAATTTTTTTTTTCAAATTTTTTTTTTACACATAACTAATTACTTCAAAATGTACAATATTGGGTTAGAAAACACACTAGTGAATAAAAAAAGTCTTATTTTACAAAAAAATACTCTTTCCATAAATATAATATATATATATATATATTTATATATATATATTATATATCTAATATATATATATATATTATATACTATATATACTATATATATTATATAATATCTATAATATATATATATATAGGTATATTATAATGGTAATATATATATATATAGGTATTTATATATATAGGTATATATATAAATATATATATAATATATTAATTATATATATTTATATATATATATTATATATATTATCTATATATTTATATATATATATATATATATATATATATATTATATTATATAGGTTATATATATATATATTAATATATATATATATATATATATATATATATATATATATATATATTTATTAATATATATATATTATATATATATATATATATATTATATATATTATATATATATATATATAGGTATATATATATATATAGGTATTATAGCAGTTTCAAATTATATTTCATATTTAATATATATATCATATATATATATATATATAATATATATATTATATATATTATTATTATTATATATATTATATAATAATATATATATATATATATATATATATATATATATATATAATAATATATTTTATATGGAAAGAGTATTTTTTGCTAAATAAAGATTTTTTTATTCACTAGTGTGTTTTTCTAACCCAATATTGTACAGTGTAAAAAAATTCATTAAAAATTAATAAAAAAAATAAAATAAAAAAATAAATTAAAATGTTTTACTACAGTATTTATTCAATACTGAAGGAAACAACACTTTTTGTGGCCATTTTCTATGTTTCAGGCCAATTTTTGGTCACCCACGCGCGACTACGCGATGGACATTCCAACTTTGAACCGCCATTTTGTTTTTTGTTTTTTCTTAAACTATTTGAAAATTTTTTTACATCTTCTTCAACCTTTTTCTGAGGAATACCTGGAAGCAGAAAAATTTCAAATTAACTTACAAAAATTAATTGAATACCAAAACAGATCACTTGCAACCCACAACATACTTAATCAACTAGGTAGTATCAAATCATTACTTACATTAGTTGAACATTCAGTTAACAGTATTACAATGATACATCAATTAGTTATCACTTCATTACAATTAGCTAAAACCAAGATAACTAATGATCAACTTTATTCACCCATCTTTTTGTTACCATATATACTAGAAATGACACAAACCACTAAATTACATCCTATCATACCTTTAGAAGCAACAACATATCATTCATTTTTGACATACTCATGGACTATAAAATCAACCACTAACCCATTTGAATTAATTACACTAATTCCATTCATTTCAAATGAGAAATTTATTTCATATAAGTT
>JABUQX010115067.1:30000-34689 GCA_015478945.1 Trachelipus rathkii
TAATTTCTTCTGGAGGTGTTACCTCATCATCTTTGGGAAGTGCTTCAGAACTTGGCACATTATCCCCTACAGTTCCATCTGCAAGTGGTGTTACCAAAGCATCCTCTTGTACTTCTGCAATGACAGGCTGTTCCTCATGTTCAGAACTGTCTGAAACATATGAATCCTCTTGTCTGATTGGTGATAGAGACGGTCTATATCCTCTTACTTGAGTTTTTGTTTGTGGAGTAGAATTAATCAATCTACTTCCTTGAGGAGTATCAGGTATTCTTTGATTACAAGAAGTTTGTGTTTCTACTACAGGATTCTTTTGTTCTTGTGTTGAATCCTCTGGTATAACATATTGTTCATCATAAAAATTTGGGGGAATCCACGAAGAAGTGGTTGGAGATTCTTGATCATCTACCTGTCGATTTACTTCTTCAGGTTCCATACTTGTTCTTTCTGTTGTAACTTTCGGGGAATCCAATGTTTCTTGAATTGCATCTGGATTCCAAATCTCATCATTATCAAATGAAAAGTGAGATTCTGTAATCTTTTTCTACTGAGAATTATCTTTACATTACATCTCGTGTGAACGGAAATAATTTTGTTTGAATTTAAACAAAAAGCATAGCTTTTTGGCTCCTTTTATTTGAATTACAATAAAGGACCTTCAACTCTTTGTTCATTTAGAAACTTTGTTTCTGGTTTCTTTACATGCATTCACAAAACTTATCACCCACTTTCAATTATCTTGTGTGGCATGTTCTGTGTTGCTGTTCCATAACGTCTTAATGGTTTACTTTTCTAGACTTTCTCTTGCTAAGTCTCTTATTGCTTCCATTCTTTTCCACTACGACATCTACCTCATCTGATATGAATTTTCTATTTTCCGATTTATTTGTAAATGGAGAGACATAATCAGGCATCTCGTAGGGAAGTCTCTTTATATATCCATGCAGGACAAAATGTGGAGATGATCCAATGGATCTATTATACGATGTATTAATTGCTATTTGAGCGAAAGATAAGTATTTTGACCAATCTCTATGATTATCCTTTACGAAATGACGGAGGAAATTTTCAATATCTGCATTCAATCTTTCAACTACACCATTTTGACTTGGTTTGTAGGGCAGAATATTAACCTTTTTTATCCTCCAAGCTTACATAGCTTCTTTGGGAACGGAAGCTGAAGTAAATTCTGGGGCATTGTCCGAGGCTAAAATTTCTGGGCTTGAATGCCGACATATTACTCTTTCTTGTAAAGCTTGAGCAAATTCTTGGCTTGTTCTTGACTTACAGGCGACTAATTCGCAGTATCTAGTCAAAACATCTCTGAAGACGAGAATGTGTTTGGCTCCTGAAATTGAACATGTGGGAAGTTTTCCTATGCTATCCACGTGTACTCTAGAAAACGGAGTATAAGGAAGAGGCCATCTGTTGATTTCTGCTTTTGGAGGTCTAGGACCTTTAACCTTAGCACAAGACACGCACTGAGAACAGTACTCCTTTACTAACTTACTTAAATGGGGAAAAACGTATCTCTCTCTAACTCGTTTTTCAGTCCTTTGCTGTCCTCCATGCCCACTTCCAAGTGAAGAATGGCAATGATCTATAACTGAGTAGATCATGCTATCTGGTACTTGTATTACATAAGGTTCCTTTCTAGTTGCATAGTACAATACTTTCTTATGAAAAATATGTGGATAAGTTTTAGGGTTTTCCTTAGCCCACTTAACTAATTCTTTTAATCTAGGGCAATTCTCTTGTTCCCTATTGAAAGTTTCTTTCGTTAGAATAAAATCTTTTCTTGGTAACATCGGTTTCTTTTCTCCTTTGAAAAAATAAACGTTTGGAGCTTTTGCTGGGTGCCTACTCAAATAATCAGGCGGTATGTTAGTTTTTCCCGTCTTATACTTTATAGTTGGCGAAAAACTGTTCACAAACAAATTCCAGCGGGCTAGCCGACCCGTTTGTTGCTTATTACGAAATATAAAGCAAAGAGGTTGATTATCAGTTAATATAGTGATGGGGTAACCAAACACTGTATTTTTAAACTTCTGTAGTGAAAAGACAACAGCTAAACATTCCTTTTCTATAATATCATAGTTGAGTTCACTGCCTCTTAACACTCTTGAAACAAAAGACAACGGCTTCTCTTTGCCGTCATCTGACATTTGAAAGAACTCCCCCTATTCCATAGTCACAGGCGTCTGTACCTATAAAAAATGGCTTGGAATAGTCTGGAAAAGTTAACTGAGGTTGCACCACAAGCTTCTCTTTTAAGAGCTCAAATGCTTTTTGGTGTTCTTCCTTCCATTCAAACTTAACATTCTTCTTTATTAAGTTATATAATGGTTTCGCAATTAGTGCAAAGTCACTAATTAAAAAGCGAAAATACGAGAAAAATCCTAATAAGGATTGTGTTTCCTTAACACTTGTTGGAGGGACGAAACTCTTCATCGATTCTATCTTCGCTGGATCTGGTGAAATTCCGTCTCTTCCTATCTTAAATCCTAAGTACAACACTGAGGTTTGTAGAAAATGACATTTAGTCAATTTAACTCTTAATTTATTATCTCTAAATGCAGAAATAAGGCAACAGTTTCAAAATGTTCTGCCTTATTTTTACCCATGATTAAGACATCATCTAAATACACTTGGGCAATAGGTCCTAATAAATGGTTCAACGCGACTTGCATTGTCCTAGCATAGGTACTTGGGGCATTGCGGTGCCCAAATAATAATCTGGTTGGGCAAAATAATCCTTTCCTAGTACGGAAAGCCATTAATTTCTGTGTTTCCTCCTCGACTTCGAGGGAATGGTAAGCATCTATCAAGTCACAGCTAGTAAAAATCGTACTGCCTCCTAGGGACGAAAATATCTCGTCTATTGAGGGCAGTGGGTACACATCTGGGACGCTGAAGGAGTTCAGGTGCCTATAGTCTATACAGACTCTTGGTTTGTTTGAATTCTTTTTGGCCACCACCAGTAGAGGTGAACTATGTGGCGAATAGCAAGCTTTAATATATCCTTTCTTTAAAGCTGCATCAGTAAAATTATCTATGTCTTCCAGGTAGCGATGTGGAAGACGATACTGTTTTCTAAAAATGATCTTTGGAGCATCTGGAGTAAGTTCTATTTCAAACTTCTGTATAGGACACACAGGAACTGCATCATCATCTAGAGCAATAACGTCCTTGTATTCCATTAATAAATCCAGAAGTTCTTCTAAATGCTCAGGTTTCTGTAAAATAGAAACATCTGCTTCTTCTTTACATTAAATTATCTTTAGATATTCACGGCATTTATTAAACTGTTTATCTGACCTTATAAATATAATTAAGTCTTTAAAAAAGTAGATCCTAACTGCTTATTCTCTGTAGCAATAGCAGTTTTATTCAAATTTTCTTCTTCAATAAGTTCCAAAATCGGATGACATTTACCTATGTTTTTATTTCTTCTTAAATAAAAAGGCTTGTCACTTAAATTAATATAACTCAAAATAACTTCATTGTTTCTAACTGGGCATACCGAGTTTGCAAAATATAATGGCCCTAAGGAAAAAGCGGGTGTTATTAAACACTTCTTTTCCAATTTCAAATCTCTTTTATTCTCAGGTCTGACTTTCAAATAACCATAAGATTGAGCAGGTGCCATTGTTTCTTCTATTAATAGCAATTGAACTTTTATTTCTTCGTCTGCTATTAAAGGTCCTTCCTCTACTGGAGGAAGTTGTGAATTTTCTTTGTTCTCTTGAAGAACAACAGAATTTTTATTTATTTCTATCTTTGTAGGCTTTCCAAGAATGGAGCCTTTGTTAATTAATCTCTGTATAGGCTTTTCAATTGAGCCTTTATTAATTAATTTCTGTGTAGGCTTTCCAAGAATGGAGCCTTTATTAATTAATGGTTTACAATTATCACTGTAATTGTTTAATTTAAACTTATTATTCCTATTGGAATTATCTATGAAATCTTTTCTATGATTATTAATCATTCTATCTTTCTTAGTTATCTTTTCCTCTTGATTCATGAGGAAAAAGCTTCCTAACTTGGCAAAGATTTTAACTTTTATTTCGTTATTCTCTTCTTTAAGATTTAAATGCGATGAAGAAAGGTCTATGGTTATAGGTAGAGTAGCTAAAATACTTGTACCTAATAAAATTCCATTCCAAGCTCCAGTACTTCCAGTCTTACACACTAAAAAGGTAACTGGGTAATACTGTTGGTGTAGTCTTAGAAGTAGATCAACTTCTCCTATAGGGTGGATCATCTGAGTTCCAATCCCTTGAACTATAATACTAGCTTCTTTCAGAGACAGTTTAAATCTTCCTTCTCTTTCTATTTCTTTTAATCTATCCAACGATATCAAACAGGTTGTGCTCCCTAAATCTAGTAGGCTATGAACTTCAACCTCGTTCTGACCTTTTGTTGGAGTCAAAAATATTGACAAGAAATAATGACAGCCCAATTTTGGGGGTCTAATTCCTACACCAAAGAAGCTGGATGTTACTAAAACACCTTTCTTCTTTAAGCTTGAAGTATTTTCTTTAATTTACTGTCTATTTACCTTCTCTTTTTTTCTTCTTCATTAAATCTTGCCTGAATCAAAATTTGTCTCTCTTGCCGGAGATATGGTGTACAAATGTTCGTTCTCTTCTTTCTCTTTCATCTTCAGTTCCTTGATATTTCTTCATGTTC
>JABUQX010115068.1:0-61918 GCA_015478945.1 Trachelipus rathkii
GATATCTACCACGCCGCTTTTCTGTACAGAGCATCAACAGCGACGACGAGTGGGCGAAGAAACTGTTAATTCGATGACGACGACGACGCTGCGAAATCAGCGTGCCTTGACGAAACGATCTATAGCGAATTCAGCGTGCTTCTACAAAATTAGCTACGGCGAATTCGGTAGATTAACAGCGCTTCTGAAAACGATAACGGAGGTCGTTACTATCGATCTCGTAGTCGTAGCGTTTCGGGACACGGGTCGCCGTTTTTCCGCGGCGGTTTAACAAAGTCTATTTAAATTTTCCAAAAAAATCGAATACTCTCGCTTCGCGTTTAATAAGAGAGAGCGTCAACATCGACACCGGCCGAGCGAAACAACCACCATCCGATACACTAAATAAAATATTTCCACGAAGACGCGACGAAAAAAGTTTAGCAGAAATTCAACGACAAAAGAATAAAAAAAATCATCGCGCCTAAAGGAAAGATTTATAAAAAAAAACAAAATTATAAATATTTAACAATTTATTTGGTTTCGAAGCATATTAAAAAAATTTATTTTTTAAAATTTGGTAATATAATAAATATAAAAATAAAAATTGAGATAAAATAATTTATATTACTTCGCTACCTATAAATTTGGTACACTACCTTCGAGCGAGTTCATTTTCGCTCGGCCGGTGTCGATGTTGACGCTCTCTCTTATTAAACGCGAAGCGAGAGTATTCGATTTTTTTGGAAAATTTAAATAGACTTTGTTAAACCGCCGCGGAAAAACGGCGACCCGTGTCCCGAAACGCTACGACTACGAGATCGATAGTAACGACCTCCGTTATCGTTTTCAGAAGCGCTGTTAATCTACCGAATTCGCCGTAGCTAATTTTGTAGAAGCACGCTGAATTCGCTATAGATCGTTTCGTCAAGGCACGCTGATTTCGCAGCGTCGTCGTCGTCATCGAATTAACAGTTTCTTCGCCCACTCGTCGTCGCTGTTGATGCTCTGTACAGAAAAGCGGCGTGGTAGATATCCCTTTATTTTTTGGAGGAAGACTATATATTTTACAGCAGACGAGGCAACCAATTTTCCGAAACCGCTAGAAGATCGATGTTGTTGACGTTGTCGGTAGTCATTGCACGAGTTTCCCGAGCTCGTTTCACCGAGGCGCGCTGATTTAATCTAGACGTTGTCGAATGAAAAATTTCTTATTTTCTCGGATCGTCGCCCTTGAGAGCCGTCATGTTGATGTCTGGTCATATTTTTTTTAACTACCGCAGAGGCGGCGACGATACATATTAGAAAATCGCTATACTGGCGATGTTAACGACGTCGTTTTTATCGGTTACCATTTTCCACAGAAATATGTAGATATCGTGCAACATCTCGTTTAAGTGCTGTATTTTCCAGTGAAAAACATGTCGAGAATGTTCGTTATTTTTAGAAACCGAGAAAAGTCTCTTCTTCAACCCTCGTTTTATTTTACATTTGCGTGATTGATATATAAATACGTGTTCGATTTCGAATACAACATCCCCCCATAGAGAAAAATAATATAAAAAGTGATTTTACTGACGATTTATTTAAACATGAAGAAAGCATAAAACAAGCAAAAAAAATACACCTAATTAATCAATAATATGTTAAAATGCATTTGTACAAACTATCGTTGGATAATGTAATATTCAACAATCGCAAATTTGGAGCTTTTTTCTTTCTTTATATTGGTTTTACTTTCGTGATCGAATGTTGGAATTGCTTTCTAAACGACGGTCTCGATGAAAATAATTGCTCAACCCATATCATTAAAAAATTTACGTAATGGCCTACGTGAAATATGTTCATTCCAATCTTCGTTCAAAAGCTTTCTATAAATCCTCCCCACGCCCACATATTTATTTCTCGTCAGTGGCGATTTGCTCGTCGTTCTTGATTGGAGGGAAGATTGAGGAAAAATAAAAAGACGGGGCAGATACCTCATCATGAAAATAAGTGAAATCCGAATAAAATATCTTTACCTTGCTTATTTCTTTTACGAAATTGCCTTCTAAAAGGTCTCGGTGAAAATAATCATCTGCGTGTATTTTAAGGTACGTCGCTGAGACAAACTTCAATGAAGTCGATCTTAGCAAATTTAGATGAAAGTCCTTAGAGCGAATGTTGGAATCGTATTTAAATTCCTCACTCGACATTTTTCGCTCACCCTTGAAAGATTTTTCACCCTTATTCCAACCATCGTCATTTAATTTTTGCAAAATGTTTATAGTTCTATATCTACAATCTCTAACACTCTCCACCTTCGCCGTCGAATCAAACTTCCTGGCATTCATCTTCTTCTTTTCGGAGGGCGGCGCTTTTTGGCATTTGCTTATCATCGATAATCTAGCTCTTTTAGGTGGCGAGAATTCTTCAGCGGCATCTTCCAAAGATAAGTGGGGGATTTCGCGATCAGAAATATCTCGCGCGATGATTTCCTGAATAGTCGTTTTAAATTCGCTCGAAGCCTTCACGAAATACACTTTACTTTCCATATTTATAGTTTTGGATAAAACGCGCAGTTTTAAAAATGCCATCAACGCCATGTCGCCTATGTTACAAAATTTATACTCGCCATTGTCGGTTTTCTTCACAAACGATAACAAATTAAACGGCGAATGTTGAGCGTATATTCTGAAAAAAGACATCCCAGTAGTATCAAACGACGTTTTACTCGCTCGTTCCATTTTAGGAAATATTAGTTCCTGTCCATTTTCTTGCAATAATTTATTTTTAAACTGATCTATGGATACTTTTGCTTCTTCAAATATTAATTTCAGGTTTTGATAATTTTCTGAAATCGAGGACGACGAAGACGACGATGCGGCGAGTGATTTTGAAGGGAGCGCCGTCAACAAGGGAAATAATCCTTTATCGAAGGAAAAAGCAATTCCGTTGGTGTTATTGTTATTATCATTATTATACTTCGTCGTGTAATGGAGTAAACTTTCCCATTTCTCATCTGAACTTTTACCTATTTCGTCATCGTCGCAATTTCTCTTGAATCTGTAACATTCGATGGGATCGCATCCCAATAAATAGAGGATCGATGAAGGGAGTCCGAGGACGTGCGGTGCGGGTAATTTATCGTCGGAAGGCACTCCTAAAATCAAATTTAAAACATCATTATAAGATAAATATTTAATCCATTTCCAATTAAGACCGTATACCAAACCCAGGAAGATTTCGATAACGACTAGACATTTCCGAATCATTTCCTCTTTATAACAATTTTGAGGAGCGTTATCTAAAGCGATTAGCTTCTTTTTTAACACATTGAAAATCGATGAAGTCATTAACGGGAAAGCTGGCGATTTCACTAAATTATCTTCGTGCGATTTGTAACTGCTAATGTTATTCACTTCTTTAGCGATCATGCGATTGAATAAACATTTAAGAACGTCGTCTCTCAGCAGCCAAACCGTATACGATTCATTGAAAGCCTTTAACTCGTTGACGTACCGTTTCGGTTTGACGTAATACGACCGAAGGAAAAAAAATAGTTTGAGCGAAAAGTAATTCAGGGGAGAAGTGGAAAATATTTTGCAACTCGGGTTTAACAAATACAAAACGGCGTTATAAAGAAACAAATCGCCGTAATTATCTCTTGTATTTAACTGGAAATAACCTTTCCTCACCCGTTGGCCGCGACTTCTTTTTTGGCTCCTCCCGCAATTTGAAGCATTAACCATTTCTCCAGTCATAATCCAAATTAAATTCGACAAATCAGTGTCCTCGTCATCAAGTTTCCCTGAACGAAAAGTAGTCGAAATTTCCTCAACGCAACTTTGTAAAATTTGACTCCAAGTGATCGGAATTTTATTCAGCCGAATACTCTTTTGTTTTTCTTCCACACTCAATTTTTTGTAATCCTCATCCGTAAAGAATTTAAAATTAAATTCTGCGACGCCCTTAGATTCGAAAGACGACGGAATTATTAAATATAGGGATGAATCTTTATTTTCTTCCTGATCGTAAATTTCGTTAGAAAAAGACGACTTAAATATGTCAGCATTCCAATAAGATTTATCGAGGTCGCTTTTTTCTCTTTTAAAATAGCCTCTTTCTTTGATATTGTTGAAATACACTTCATCGTTCTCAGAAAACGGAAAATAATCTCGCTCCTTTTTGTTCTTTCGCAAATGACGTAATGAGCTTTCTACGGCTAAATTTAAAATTTGAATTTTGTGAGCGGCGATAAATTTTTCTGTGTTTTCATTGTGTCTGTAAAAAAGAGGACATAATCTTTTCACCCTTTCTCGACGTTCGGCTTTAGAAAGACACAACCATTTGATATCATCGCGGTGAGAATTATTAGGGAGGTTTTCTATCGACCCCCAATTATTCGAAAGAAATAAGCTATTGAAATCAATTTCGCAATTGTTTTCTTTCAAGCGAAGGATCTTTTGCCGCTTTCTCGAATTATCACCTCGCACGAAATTTGAATATTTTGTTATCAAATCCTCTTTTTTTCCACCATCGTTTTTTAGAGCCAGTTGAGTTACATTTAGGAGAGCAACTGTTTCTGCTGCTGCTGCTGCTGCTGCTGCCTCTTCCATCGTTCGGATGAATAAAAATGTTCGCGAAATTCGATTACCGAGATTATATATGAGCTTTTATTTTCATATATCGTAATTATTATAGATCGATTAAAAATTATATTCACGTTTTATTTTAAATATAAAATATAATTTAATGATGAAATATTCCAAGACAGATAGACGGTACGAAGATGGAAGAGTTTTATCAAATTCCGCGCTCGAAGAGTTGAAAACAGCGCCAAGAAAAAGTTGAAAATTCTCAAAACAACGATCAAACGTATTTTTGAGAGTGAAAGCGAATTCTCTTCGACCGACGTGGTTAGCTTCAAGGTCTACATAAAAAATATTCAGCGAGTTCGCCCAACCCCTTCATGAAAAAAAGCATTACGTATAGCTGAATAGCGTTTTAAAACTCACGATATTAAAAAAGTTTGAAAATCTTCTAAAATGTCATTAAATTTATAAAAACATTTTTTTTAAAGATTGTGATTGAAATTGGCGCCAAAAAAATTGAAAATTATCAATCGAGTCTACCTTCTTCAACGAATTCAGCCATCGCCCCCCATGAAACGCGATGGCGATACGAGGGCAAGTTCCAAAGAAGAAGAGTCAGTTTATTTCGGAAGCGGTGCTGAGCGGACGTGTTTTATAACTCTCTCTGAAGAAAAGCGCTTC
Organism: Trachelipus rathkii; assembly: GCA_015478945.1. Lineage (NCBI taxonomy): Eukaryota > Metazoa > Arthropoda > Malacostraca > Isopoda > Trachelipodidae > Trachelipus > Trachelipus rathkii. The sequence goes on from JABUQX010115068.1 coordinate 5,235, forward strand.
GGCGGTCCATAGGATGCTGGACGAAGGGAGAATGCGCCGTCGAACGGTCGTGAAAGAGACTCGCGAACGAAGCATCGAAAAAGTAAGGTTGTTGATATTTTTTATAAATGTTATTTAAAAGTCGACTACTGACAAAAACTAATGAAAGGCGCGCCGCTGCCTTATAATAAAAAATGAAAATTATGCGGTAAAAAGTAAATTTATATAAAGATGGTGGTTAAAATTAGCACAAAAAAAAAATTTAAAATTATCAGTCTAGTCTACCTTCTTCAACGATATCGCCCAACGCCTTCGTGAAATGCGATGACTATACGAAGGCGAATTCAGAAGAAGAATAGGAATCAATTTATTTTGAATGAAGTGCTGAGAATATGTGTTTTATAACTAACTCTCTCTCTGAAGAAATGCACTTTGGCGGTTCATGTGATGCTAGACAAAGGGAGAAGACATCGTCAAACGGTCGTGAAGGATACTCGCGAAAGGAACACTGAAACGGTAAGGTTGTTACTAATTTTATTATAAATGTTATATAAAAAAGTCGTTCACTGACAAAAACTAATGAAAGGCACACCGCCTCCCAGTATTCAAAAACGAAAATTAAGCGGTAATAAGTAAATTTATATAATAATTTTTTTAAAGATCGTGATTGAAATTGACGTAAAAAAATTGAAAATTACCAGTCGAGTCAATCTTCTCCAACGAGTTCGCCCATCGCCCTCATAAAGCGCGATGACTAAGCAAGGGCGAATTCCCAAGAAGAGGAGTCAGTTATTTTGGAAGCGGTGCTGAGCGGACGTGTTTTATAACTCTCTCTCAAGAAAGGCGCTTCGGCGGCCCACATGATGCTGAACGAAAGGAGAAGGCGCGGTGAGAAAAAAAGGCAACGATTACGTCGTGGCATTCTATTTTAGGAAATCTTCGTCTTGGGTAATTTTAAAAGTTTCTCTTAGGTTTTAGATTTAAAAATAATTTAAGTAAATTCTATTATTATAATAAACATAATTCAAAAATGAAAATTCCGCGTTAAAAGTAAATTTAATTATATAATAAATTCTTTTAAAGATCGTGATTGAAATTGGCGCGAAAAAAATTTGAAAATTATCAGTCGAGTCAATCTTCTTCAATGAGTTCTCCCATCGCCCTCATGAAGCGCGATCTCTAAGCAAGGGCGAATTCCGAGGAAAAGGAGTCAGTTTATTTTAGAAGCGGTGCTGAGCGGACGTGTTTTATAATTCTCTCTCAAGAAAGGCGCTTCGGCGGCCCACAGGATGCTGAACGAAGGGAGAAGTCGCGGTGAGAAAAAAGGCAACGATTACGTCATAGCATTCTATATTAGGAAATCTTTGTCTCGGGTAAGTTTTTTTTTAAAGTTTCTCTTAAATTTTAGATTTAAAAATAATTTAAGTAAAATCTATAATTATTATAATAAACTTTTCTTTGGGAGAATTTATTTTTTAGCACTTAGACCTTCGACTTATACTTAGACCTTCGACTTATATTCAATCCCTCCAAACGTCAACTACATCGGCTTGAAGCGTATTAGTTTATACCAAAAGTGTCGCGCGATCAGCGTTAGGTCGTTTTGTGGGTTCCCTTCGAAACGTCACTATAATATAGTGTCGCCTTACGGGAATCGCAAAAAAAGCGGCTGAACGCTTTCAAATGCCATTTTCTTAAGCTCGAACTATCGTCAACCAGATTATGACGTCATAGTGACACCGCTTAGGGAACTGGTATAAGTCGAAGGTCTAAGGCAAATTCCGAAAATTAATTTTCGACTTAAAAAATTTTTTGCTGAATAATTTTCTTTGAGAGTTTTTTATTTTTTAGCAGCTTAGACTTCGATATACTTAGGACCCTTCGACAATATTAGTGTCCCTGCGCGAAAACTCATAATCGGGTTGAAGCGATAGTTTATCCTAAAATGTCGCGCGATCACTTTAGGTCGTTTTGGTTCCCTTCGAAACGCACTATAATATAGTGTCGGGCCTTACGGAATCGCAAGAAGCGCTGAAACGCTTCTCAAATGCATATTTCTTAAGCTCGAAACTTATCGTACCCGATTATGGACGTCATATAGTGACGCCGCTTAGGGAACTGGTATAAGTCGAAGGTCTAAATGCGAAATTCCGAAAAAATAATTCGACGTTTAAAAAAAATTTTTTGCGTTGAAAATTTTCTCTGAATATTTTTTATTTTTAGCACTTTAGACTTCGACGTATACGTTAGACCTTCGACAGTATATTAGTTCCCTCGAACGTTCACTATTTCGGGTTGAAGCGATATTTGAACTAAAAGGTGTATCGCACACTCAACTGTTAGGCGTTTTTTGGGTTCCCTTGAAAACGTCACTATAATATAGGTCCCTTACGGGAATCAAAAAAGCGGCTGAACGCGTTCAAATACCATTTTATTAAGCTCGAACTATCGTCAAACCGATTTGACGTCATATAGTGACGCCGGTAGGGAACTGGTGTAAGTCGAAGGTCTAAGTGCCAAATTCCGAAAAATAATTCGGACAAAAAAAATTTTGTGAATTAATTTTCTTGGGAGAATTTGATTTTTAGCACTTAGACCTGTCGACTATACTTAGACACTTCGGACTTATAATCAATTCCCTTCCAAACTCACATATCGGGTTGAAGCGGTAGTTTATACCTAAAAAGTGTCGCGCGAATCACGTAGGTCTTTTATGTTCCCTTCGAAGACGTCACTATAATGATAAGTGTCGCCTCCTGGGAAATCGCGAAAGCGCTGAACGCTTTCAAATGCCATTTTTTTAAGCTCGAACTATCGTCAACCCGATTATGGCGTCATATAGTGACGCCGCTTAGGGAACTGGTATAAGTCGAAGGTCTAAGTGCAAATTCCGAAAAATAATTTCGACTTAAAAATTTTTTGTGAATAATTTTCTTTGAGATTTTTTATTTTTTAGCACTTAGACCTTCGACTTATACTTAGACCTTCGACATATATTAGTTCCCTTCGAAACGTCACTATATCGGGTTGAAACGATAGTTTATACCTAAAAAGTGTCGCGCGATCACTTTAGGTCGTTTTTAGGTTCCCTTCGAAACGTCACAATAATACAGTGTCGCCTTACGGGAATCGAAAAAGCTGCTGAACGCGTTTCATAATGCCATTCTCTATTAAGCTCGAAACTATCGTCAAACTGATTATGACGTCATATAGTGACGCCGGGTAGGGAAAACTGGTGTAAGTTCGAAGGTGCTAAGTGACAAATTCCGAAGAAATAATTTCACCTAAAAAAATTTTTGAATTATTTCTTTGGCGAGAAATTTATTTTTTTAGCACTTAGACCCTTCGACTTAGTACTTAGACCTTGATCATATCAATTCCCTTCCAAATGTCAACTAGTATCGGGTGGAAGCGATAATTATAACCTAAAAGTTTTCCGCGCGATCAGCGTTAGTCGTTTTTTGGGTCCCTTCGAAACGTGTCACTATAAATAGTGTCGCCTTGACGGGGAATGCGCAAAAGCTGGCGAAACGCTTTCAAATGCCATTTCTTAACTCAACTATGTCAACCCGATTCGACGTCATATTAGTGAAGCCCGCTGAGGAACTGGTATAATCGAAGAATCTAAGTGCAAATTCCGAAAATAAATTTCGACTTAAAAAATTTTTTGTGAATTAATTTCTTTGAGATTTTTTTATTTTTAGCACTTAGAGAGACCTTCGACTTATACTTAAGTCGAGTCAATCTTCTTCAATGAGTTCTTCCATCGCCCTCATGAAGCGCGATGACTAAGCAAGGGCGAATTCCGAAGAAAAGGAGTCAGTTTATTTTGGAAGCGGTGCTGAGCGGACGTGTTTTTTAATTCTCTCTCTCAAGAAAGGCGCTTCGGCGGCCAACAGGATGCTGAACGAAGAGATAAAGCGCGGTGAGAAAAAACAGCAACGAGAACGTCTTGGCATTCTATTTTAGGAAATCTTCGTCTCGGGTAAGTTTTTTTTAAAAGGTTTCTCGTAGATTTTAAATTTAAGTAAAATCTATTATATAAATGTTATATAAAAATCGTTTACTGGAAAAAACTAATGAAAGGCGAGCCATCGCCCCATTTTCAAAAATGAAAAGTATGCAATAATAAGTAAATTTATATAAAAACATTTTTTTAAAGATTGTGATTGAAAAAGGCGCCAAAAAAATTGGAATTATCAGTTGAGTCTATCTTCTTCAACGAGTTTGCCCATCGCTCTCGTGAAACGCGACGACTTTGCGAGGGCGAATTTCAAAGCTGAAGAGTCTGTTTATTTTGGAAGCGGTGCTGAGCGAAGGTGTTTTATAATTCTCTCTGAAGAAAGGCACTTCGGCGGCCCATAGGATGTTGGACGAAGGGAGAAGGCGCGGTGGAATAAAATTGCATAGATTACGTCGTGGCGTTCTATTTTTGGAAATCTTCGCCTGGGTAAGATTTTTTAAAGTTTCTCTTAGATTTTAGATTTAAAATTGATTTAAGAAAAATCTATCATATTAAACAATTTTTGGAAGCAGTGCTGAGCGAAAGTGTTTTATGTATCTAGGAAGAAAGTCGATTCGTTGGTCCATAGGATGCTGGACGAAGGGAGAAGGCGCCAATTACGTCGTGGCCTACTTTGAAATGCGAGACGCGCTCTCGCTTCCGAATAACGGTAGATCCCGCGTCGTCGTCGAACGGTGGTGAAACAGACTCGTGAACGGAGCACCGAAACGGTAAGGTTTAAAATAATTTTTATAAATGTTATATAAAAAAATTTTATTGAAAAAACTAATGCAAGGCAAGGAGCAGCCCAATATTCAAAAATGAAAAGTTTGCAGTAATAAGTAAAGTTATATAAAAATATTTCTTTTAAAGATTGTGATTGAAAAAGGCGCCAAAAAAATTGAAATTTATCAGACGAATCTATCTTCCTTAATGAGTTCACCCTTCGCCCGCGTGAAACGCGACGACTATGTGAGGACGAATTTCGAAGAAGAAGAGTCAGTTTATTTTTGAAGCGGTGCTGAGTAGACGTATTTTATAATTCTCTCTCAAGAAAGGCGCTTCAGCGGCCCATAGGATGTTGGACGAATGGAGAAGACGCGGTGGAAAAAAATCGCAACGATTTCGTCATGGTGTTCTATTTTATTAAATTTTCACCTCGGGTGAGTTTTTTTAAAAGTTTCTCTTAAATTTTAGATTTAAAAATTATTTAAGTAATCTATTATTAATAATAAACAAATTTTGGAAACGGTGCTGAGCGGACGTGTTTTATAATTCTCTCTCGAGAAAGCCGCGCCGCCACCTCCCCATATTCATAAATGAAAATTATGCAGTAATATATAAATTTATATATATTTTTTTAAAGATCGTGATTGAAATTGGCGGCAAAAAAAAATTGAAACTTATCAGTCGAGTCTATCTTCTTCAACGAGTTCGCTCATCGCCCTCGTGAAACGTGACGAATATACGAGGGAGAATTCCGAAGAAGAAGATTCAGTTTATTTTGGAAGCGGTGCTGACTGGACGTGATCTATAATTCTCTCAAGAAAGGCGCTTCAGCGGGCATAGGATGTTGGACGAATGGAGAAGGCGCGGTGAAATATAATATCAACGAATTCGTCGTGGCATTCCATTTTAGGAAATCTTCGCCTTGGGTGAGTTTTTTTAAAAGTTTTTCTTAAATTTTAGATTTAAAAATTATTTAAGTAAAATCTATTATTATTAATAAACAAATTTTGGAAATGGTGCTGAGCGAATGTGTTTTATAATTCTTTTTCGAGAAAGACGCGCCGCTGCCCATATTCAAAATTGAAAATTATGCAGTAATAAGTAAATTTATACAATTATATTTTTTTTAAAGATCGTGATTGAAATTGCCGCCAAAAAAAATTGAAATTTATCAGTCGAGTCTATCTTCTTCAACGAGTTCGCTCATCGCCCTCGTGAAACGCGACGACTATACGAGGGCGAATTCCGAAGAAGAAGAGTCAGTTTATTTTCGAAGTGGTGCTGAGCGGACGTGTTTTAAATTCTCTCTCAAGAAAGGCGCTTCGGCGGCCCATTGGATGTTGGACGAATGGACGTTCGCGCTTCCGAATAACGAGGATAACGCTCGCCGTCGATCGGTCGTGAAAGAGACTCGTGAGGAGCACCGAAACGGTAAGGTTTTAAATAATTCAATAAATGTTATTTAAAAGTCGTTTACTGAAAAATTATTCAATGGCGTGTCGCCTCCCCCATATTTAAAAATTAAAATTATGCTGTAATAAGTTAATTTATATCATTTTTTTAAAAGATTGTGATTGAGAAAGGCACCAAGGAAAATTGAAAATTATCAATCGATCCTATCTTCTTCAACGAGTTCGCCCATCGCCCTCGTGAAGCGCGATGACTAAGGGCGAATTCCGAAGAAGATGAGTCAGTTTATTTTGGAAGCGGTGCTAAGCGGACGTGTTTTATAATTTTCTTTTGAGAAAGGCGCTTCGGCTGCCCATGGGATGCTGGACGAATGGAGAAGTCTCGATGAAAAAAAGAATAGCGATCACACCCATTTCGTCGCGGCGTAATATTTTAGGAAGTCTTCGCCTCGGGTAAGTGTTTTTAAAAAGTTTCTCCTAATTTTAGATTTAAAATTATTTAGGTAAGCCCATTATGTCATGGCGTACTGCGAAACGCGAGACTCACTCGCCCTTCCGAATATCGGGGATGCCGAGTCATCGTCGAACGATCGGTCGTGAAAGAGACTCTGCTGGACTAGGGGAGAAGGCGCCTATTACGTCATGGCGTACTCTTAAATGCGAGACGCGCATGCGCTTCCAAACCACGGGGATGCCGCGTTGTCGTCGAACGGTCGTGAAATAGATTCGCTAACGGAACACCAACAAGGTAAGGTTGTAAATAATTTTATAAATGTTATGAAAAAGTCTTATACTGACAAATAATTAATGCAAGGCGCGCCACAGCCTCATATTCAAAAATGAAAATCATACGGTAATAAGTAAATTTATGTAATTTTTTTGTAAAGATTGTGATTGAAATAGGCGCGAAAAAAAAATTCAAAATTATTTGTCGAGTCAATCTTCTTCAACGAGTTCACCCATCGTCCTCATGAAACGCGAATACCATGAAAAAGACGAATTCCGAAGAAGACGAGTCAGTTTCTTTTGGAAGCGGTGCTGAGCGGACGTGTTTTATAATTCTCTCTCAAGAAAGGCGCTTTGGCGGTCCATAGAATGCTGGACGAAGAGAGAAGGCGCGGTGAGAAAAAAAAGGCATTGATTACGTCGTGGAGTTCTATTTTAGGAAAATTTTTCCTCGGGTAAGTTTTTTTTAAAGTTTCTTGTAGAATGTAGCTTTAAAAATTATTTAAGTGAAAACTATTTTCTTAAAAAAAAGTTGTTTCCCGCTAAAAAGTAAAGGCTCTTCATAAGCCTTGAAAAAAAAGCCGTTTTCCGCCATAAAACTAAAGGCGCGTCTCGCCGCCCTAAGTGAGAAAAGTAAAGTTTCCTATTGTTAGTAAATTTACACATATTATATATATATATATATATATATATAATAATATATTATATAGTATATATATATATATATATATATATATATTATATATATAATAAAAAAAAATTTAAATTATATATAATATATATAATATATATATATATATATATATATATATATATATATATATATATAAATATATATATTTAATTTCATAAACGTGAAAAAAGTCGTTTCCCGCCAAAAACTATATGCGCGCCGCCGCCCTAAAGGCGAGTCAGTTTACTTTGGAAGTGGTAGTGAGCGGACGTGTTTTATAATTCTCTCTGAAGAATGGCGTTTCGGCGGCCATTAGGATGCTGGACGAAAGGAGAAGGCGCGGTGAGAAAAAAAGCAACGATTACGTCGTGGAGTTCTATTTTAGGAAATATTTGCCTCGGGTAAGTTTTTTTTAAAGTTTCTTGTAGAATGTAGCTTTAAAAATTATTTAAGTGAAAACTATTTTCTTAAAAAAAAGTTGTTTCCCGCTAAAAAGTAAAGGCGCTTCATAAGCCTTGAAAAAAAAATCGTTTTCCGCCATAAAACTAAAGGCGAGTCGCCGCCCTAAGTGAGAAAAGTAAAGTTTCCTATAGTTAGTAAATTTATATATTATAATATATATATATATATATATTATAATATATATATATATATATAATATATATATATAGATAATAATATATATATATTATATATATATATATATATATTTAATTTCATAAACGTTGAAAAAAGTCGTTTCCCGCCAAAAACTATATGCGCGCCGCCGCCTCTAAATGCGAGTCAGTTTATTTTGAAAGCAGTGCCGAGCGGACGTGTTTTTATAATTCTCTCTGAAGAATGGCGTTTCGGCGGCCATTAGGATGCTGGACGAAAGGAGAAGCGCGGTGAGAAAAAAAAGCAACGATTACGTCGTGGCGTTCTATTTTAGGAAATCTTTGCCTCGGGTAAGTTTTTTTTAAGTTTCTCTTTGAATTTAGATTTAAACATTATTTAAGTATAATATGTTACCTTGTAAAAAGTCGTTTCCAACCCCAAACTAAAGGCACTTGCTAAATCTTGAAAAAAAAGTTGTTTCCCGCATAAAATTAAATGCGCGCCGCCACCCTAAGTGCGAAAAGGAAATTTTCCTATAGTAAGTAAATTTATATATATGCTTTTTTTTAATTTCATAAATATTGAAAAAAGTCGTTTCCCGCAAAAAATTAAATGCGGGCCGCCGCCCTAAATGCGAGTCAGTTTAGTTTGTAAGTGGTGGTGAGCGGACGTGTTTTACAATTATCTCTGAAGAATGGCGCTTTGGCGGCCCATAGGATGCTGGACGAAGGGAGAAGGAGCGGTGAGAAAAAAAGGCAACGATTACGTCGTGTCGTTCTATTTTAGGAAATCTTCTCCTCGGGTGAGTTTTTTTAAAAGCTTCTCTTAAATTTTAGATTTAAAAATTATTTAAGTTAATCTATTATTATTAGTAAACAAATTTTGGAAGCGGTGCTTAGCGGACGTGTTTTATAATTCTTTCTCGAGAAAGGTGCCCCTCCACCCCATATGCAAAAATTAGAATTATGCAGTAATAAGTAAATTTATATAAAATAATTTTTTTTAAAGATCGTTATTGAAATTGGCGCGAAAAAAAATGAAAATAATCAGACGAGTCAATCTTCTTCAACCAGTTCGCCCAGCGCCCTCTTGAAGCGCGATGACTAAGCAAGGGCGAATTCCGAAGAAGATGAGTCAGTTTATTTTGGAAGCGGTGCTGAGCGGACGTGGAGTTTTATAATTCTCTCTCAAGAAAAGCGCTTCGGCGGTCCACAGGATGCTGAACGAAGGGAGAAGGCGCGGTTAGAAAAAAAGGAGACGGTTACGTCTTGGAATTCTATTTTAGGAATCTTCGTCTCGGGTAAGTTTTTTTTTAAAAGTTTCTCTTAGATTTTAGATTTAAAAATAATTTAACTAAAATCTATTGTTATTATTATTATTATTATTATTATTATTTTTATTATTATTATTATTATTATTATTATTATTATTAGTATTTATTATTATTTATTATTATTATATTATTATTATTAATTATTATAAATTATTATAATTAAAAAATGAAAATTGCGCGCTTATAAGTAATTTAATTATAAAATAATTTCTTTTAAAGATCTTGATTGAAATTGGCGCGAAAAAAATTTGAAAATTATCTTCTCAAGTCAATCTTCTTCAACCAGTTTGCCCATCGCCCTCATGAAGCCCGATGGCTAAGTGAGGGTGAATTCCGAAGAAGATGAGTCAGTTTATTTTGGAAGCGGTGCTGAGCGGACGTGTTTTATAATTCTCTATCAAGAAAGGCGCTTCGGCGGCCCACATGATGCTGAACGAAAGGAGAAGGCGCGGTGAGAAAAAAAGGCAACGATTACGTCGTGGCATTCTATTTTAGGAAATCTTCGTCTTGGGTAAGTTTTTTTTTTAAATTTTCTCTTAGATTTTCGATTTAAAATTAATTTAAGTGAAATATATTATTATTATTATGATAAACATAACTTAAAAATGAAAATTGCGTGGTAATAAGTAAATTTAATTAAATAAATTCTTTTAAAGATTGTGATTGTAATTGGCGCGAAAAAAATTGAAAACTATCAGTCGAGTCAATCTTCTAAAACGAGTTCTCCCATCGCCCACATGAAGCGCGATGACTAAGCAAGGGCGAATTCCGAAGAAGAGGAGTCAGTTTATTTTGGAAGCGGTGCTGACCGGACGTGTTTTATAAATCTCTCTCAAGAAAGGCGCTTCGGCGGCGCACAGGATGCTGAACGATGGGAAAAAGCGCGGTGAGAAAAAAAGGCAACGAGAACGTCGTGGCATTCTATTTTGGGAAATCATCGTCTCAGGTAAGTTTTCCTTTAAAAGTTTCTCGTAGATTTTAGATTTAAAAATAATTTATGTAAAATCTATTATATAATTGTTATATAAAAATCGTTTACTGAAAAAACTAATGAAAGGCGAGCCGCCACCCCATATTCAAAAAAGAAAATTATGCAATAATAAGTAAATTTATATAAAAACATTTTTTTAAAGATTGTGATTGAAAAAGGCGCCAAAAAATTGAAATTTATCAGTCGAGTCTATCTTCAACGAATTCGCCCATCGCCCTTGTGAAACGCGACGACTATGCGAGGGCAAATTTCGAAGAATAAGAGTCAGTTTAGTTTTGAAGCAGTGCTGAGCGGACTTGTTTTATAATTCTCTTTCAAGAATGGCACTTCGGAGGACATAGTATGTTGGACGAAGGGAGAAAGCGCGGTGGGATAAAATTGCAACGATTGCGTCGTTTAGCTAAATTTTAGAAAATCTTCGCCTGGGGTGAGTTTTTTTAAGTTTCTCTTAGATTTTAGATTTAAAATTTATTTAGGAAATATCTATCATAATAAACAATTTTTGGAAGCGGTGCTGTGCGAAAGAGGTTTATGTATCTAGGAAGAAAGTCGATTCGGTGGTCCATAGGATGCTGGACGAAGGGAGAAGGCGTCCATTATGTCGTGGCTTACTTTGAAATGCGAGACGCGCTCGCGCTTTCGAATAATGGTAGATCCCGAGTCGTCGTCAAACAGTGGTGCAACAGGCTCGCGAACGGAGCACCGAAACGGTAAGGTTTTTAATAATTTTTATTATAAATGTTATATGTATAAAAGTCGTTTATTGAAAAAATTAATGAAAGGCGCATCGCCGCCCCATATTCAATATTGAAAAGTATGCAGCAATAAGTAAATTTATATAAAAATGTTTTTTTTTAAAGATTGTGATTGAAAAAGGCGCAAAAAAAAGTTGAAATTTATCAGTCGAGTCTATCTTCTTCAACTAGTTCGCCCATCGCCTTCGTGAAACGCGACGACTATACGAGAGAGATTTTCCGAAAAAGAAGAGTCAGTTTATTTTGGAAGCTGTGCTGAGTGGACGTGTTTTATAATTCTCTCTCCAGAAAGGCGCAACGGCGATCCATTGGATGCTGGACGAAGGGAGAAGCCGCCGTGAGAACAAAATGGCAACGATTACGTCGTGGCGTTCTATTTTAGGAAATCTTTGCCTGGGTAAGTTTTTTTTTAAACTTTCTCTTAGATATTAGATTTAAAATTTATTTAAGAAAAATCTATTATTATAATAAACAAATTTTGGAAGAGGTGCTGAGCGAACGCGGTTTATGTCTCTATTAAGAAAGTCGATTCGGTAGTCCATATGATGTTGGACGAAGGGAGAAGGCGTCCATTACGTCGTGGCTTACTTTGAATGCCAGACGCGCTCGCGCTTCCGAATAATGGTAGATCCCGTGTCCTCGTCGAACAGTGGTGCAACAGGCTCGCGAACGAAGCAACGAAATGGTAAGTTTTTAACTAATTTTTATAAATGTTATATATATATAAAAGTCGTTTATTGAAAAAACTAATGAAAAGCGCGTCGCCGCCCCATATTCAAAAATAAAAAGTTTGCAGTAATAAGTAAATTTATATAAAAATGTTTTTTTTTTTTTAAGAATGTGATTGAAAAGGGTGGAAAAAAATAAAGGCACCCAGCGGCCCTATCTGTGAGTCAGTTTATTTTGGACGTGGTTGTGAGCGGACGTGTTTTATAATTCTCTTTGAAGAAAGGCGCTTCGGCGGCCATAGGATGCTGGGCGAAGGGAGAAGGCTCGGTGAGAAAAAAAAGAGCAACGTTTACGTCATGGTGTTCTATTTTAGCAAATCTTCGTCTCGGAGTATTTTTTTTTTTAAAAGTTTCTCTTAGATTTTAGATTTAAAAAATAATTTAAGTAAAATGTATTATTATTATTATTATAATAAACATAACTCAAAAATGAAAATTGCGTGGTAATAAGTAAATTTAATTATATAATAAATTCTTTTAAAGATCGGGATTGTAATTGGCGCGCAAAAAATTGATAATTATCAGTCGAGTCAATCTTCTTCAACAAGCTCGCCCCATCCCCCTCTTGAAGCGCGATGACTAAGCAAAGGCGAATCCGAAGAAGAGGATGTTGGACGAAGGGATAAGGCGCGGTTGTCCTAGCGCTCTATTTTAGGAATTCTTTTCCTCGGGTAAGTTTTTTTTAAAAGTTTCTTCTAAATTCTAGATTTAAAGTTATTCAAGTAAAATCTTATATAATATTTAATAAACAAATTTTTTAAAATAATAATTTCAAATATTAATGAGAACGGGCTCCCTGTCATCGTACGTCCCCGTCGTGGAGCCCGGTAATATTTTTCGATCCCTCCGAAACAATCTCATTCACGACACCAAAAACCGATCGATCATCGATCGAATGGAAAGATAATATATCGCGTTACCGAAGATTTGCCTTATTCGTCTATTTTTCATTTCCGTAGATGAACGCATCCCGGCGAAGATTTTTGCGTTCGCGCATTTCTTCATCGGGATGCGTTTCATTGCGACGTTCGTTCGATGGGCGACCGAGCCTATTGTCCGTCCTATTATTTTATTATTTTTTTTATATAAACGAGCCGGAACGCAGCGATCGACCGAGGTCGGTTCGCGAGCTCGTTCGAATAAAGGCGAATCTTTACGGTATCGTGGTCATATTTTCTTTCTATTCGATCGAAGAACGAGACACATTCACAAACACACACACAGGAGGGTCGAAGATAGCTAAAGCGATGACAAAACTTTGGTACGGACGTTCTGCCGTAGTACCTTGCTCGCGCGCATTCTTTCTTTCTTTCTTCCTTCCTTTCGGTTTCTCAAAAATTTATCGAGGGAGGAAAATGCTATTGCTTATCCATTTCCTCTCTCGAAAGCCGGCCGGATAGCAAGCTAGCTAGCGAATATTATAGAAAAAATGGTTTTAGCGTTAATAATGTAACCGGCGAGCGACTATCGAAATTTCTTTCCAATATCCAAAAGGGTTAGATGAGGGCGCTTGGGAAAGCGGACGGGAGGGAGACGATATTCGGAAAGAAATTTTGACTTTCGTTCGTCCCGTTATTAACGTCAGGTTTTTTTTCCGGAATGAAAAATTGCGAGTACAGTACGGTATTTTTACTGGCAAATTTTTTTTGGTTTTAAAATTAAAAGCGGTTCGCCCCGCGAATTGAGGTAAAATCATGATTTTCTTTTTGTTTTTTGTCCGTTCCGTTTGTTTTTTTTTTTTTTTTTTAGATTTAAGGCACTTTTTTTATATTAGGTTTAATGATTTTTTTTTTTTTTAGATTTAAGGACCATTTATTTACTAATGTATATGCAAAACTTTTTCCCTACAGGCGCTGCAGAAGAAACAAAAACACGCGACGGATAACCCAGACACACACGCACACACACATACACAAACACACGCACGCGGAAACCTCTTCCGCTTCATTTCCCTATTTCACAAACAAACGACGTTCGATAGCAGCTACGGCCTCCCTCTTCGATTCGGTCGGAATACCTTTATCAGACTTGACGGATAAGTTACCGGCCGGTCATAACAGCCCGCAAGAAATCCATTGCGTTCTCGATTTGATAAAACTATTCCGATCGATGGGAGGAGTCGGTCAGCGGCATTTCTGACTAAGTTGTTGGGTTCCTTGCTGTTTCGCTGCGCTGTACGGCCAATGGAATGGTAGGGTATTTACAGGTCCGCTTACGACTGGTCTAGCCGCACTTTCGAGCGTCAGATGGGGTCTATCGACGACGACACCGTTAGTAGTTAGTCAGTCCTCCGATGGATAGCTTCTCCTTCTATCTGAGGGTGAGAATTTGTCCGAAGCGTTCGAAATAGCGTTAGTTTAGGTTAGAGTAGCGGGTCGGTCGATTCGTTGTTCTTCTATCTCCGACTGTCCTGTCCTTTAAATTAAAATATATAATATCGACCGATACCTAACGAGCGTGCCCAGGGGTTCGCGATTACACATTTTTTCCGACTCTTTTAAAACCCTGATTTCCACTTCTTCTACTATTACCACCTTTTGCTATTAAACAGTACACTCGCATAACAGACACTATCACACTTACAGGTTTTGAACGCTGATGAGGACGGGCACTCACGGGCTCCCTGTCATCGTACGTCCCCGTCGTGGAGCCCGGAAATATCTTCGCATCCCTCCGAAACAATCTCATTCACGACACCAAAAACCGATCGATCATCGCTCGAATGGAAAGATAATATATCGCGTTACCGACGATTCGCCCTATTCGTCTATTTTTCATTTCCGTACATGAACGCATCCCGGCGAAGATTTTCGCTTCCACGCATTTGTTCATCGGGATGCGTTTCATTGCGACGTTCGTTCGATGGGCGACCGAGCCTATTGTCCGTCCTATTATTTTATTATTTTTTTTATATAAACGAGCCGGAACGAATCGATCGACCGAGGTCGGTTCGCGAGCTCGTTCGAATAAAGGCGAATCTTTACGGTATCGTGGTCATATTTTCTTTCTAATCGATCGAAGAACGAGACACATTCACAAACACACACACAGGAGGGTCGAAGATAGCTAAAGCGATGACAAAACTTTGGTACGGACGTTCTGCCGTAGTACCTTGCTCGCGCGAATTCTTTCTCTTTCTTCCTTCCTTTCGGTTTCTCAAAAATTTATCAAGGGAGGAAAATGCTACTGCTTATCCATTTCCTCTCTCGAAAGCCGGCCGGCTAGCTAGCTACCTAGCGAATATATTCTAGAAAAAAATGGTTTTAGCTTTAATAATGTAACCGGCGAACGACTATCTAAATTTCTTTCCGATATCCAAAAGGGTTAGATGAGGGCGCTTGGGAAAGCGGACGGGAGGGAGACGATATTCGGAAAGAAATTTTGACTTTCGTTCGTCCCGTTATTAACGTCAGGTTTTTTTCCGGAATGAAAAATTGCGAGTACAGTACGGTATTTTTACTGGCAAATTTTTTTTGGTTTTAAAATTAAAAGCGGTTCGCCCCGCGAATTGAGGTAAAATCATGATTTTCTTTTTATTTTTTGTCCGTTCCGTTTGGGTGTTTTTTTTTTTTTAGATTTAAGGCACTTTTTTTATATTAGGTTTATTGATTTTTTTTTTTTTTTTTTTTTTTTTAGATTTAAGGACCATTTATTTACTAATGTATATGCAAAACTTTTTCCCTACAGGCGCTGCAGAAGAAACAAAAACACGCGACGGATAACCCAGACACACACGCACACACACATACACAAACACACGCACGCGGAAACCTCTTCCGCTTCATTTCCCTATTTCACAAACAAACGACGTTCGATAGCAGCTACGGCCTCCCTCTTCGATTCGGTCGGAATACCTTTATCAGACTTGACGGATAAGTTACCGGCCGGTCATAACAGCCCGCAAGAAATCCATTGCGTTCTCGATTTGATAAAACTATTCCGATCGATGGGAGGAGTCGGTCAGCGGCATTTCTGACTAAGTTGTTGGGTTCCTTGCTGTTTCGCTGCGCTGTACGGCCAATGGAATGGTAGGGTATTTACAGGTCCGCTTACGACTGGTCTAGCCGCACTTTCGAGCGTCAGATGGGGTCTATCGACGACGACACCGTTAGTAGTTAGTCAGTCCTCCGATAGATAGCTTCTCCTTCTATCCGAGGGTGAGTATTTGTCCGAGGCGTTCCAAATAGCGTTAGTTTAGGTTAGAGTAGCGGATCGGTCGATTCGTTGTTCTTCTCTCTCCGACTGTCCTGTCCCTTTTAAATTAAAATATAATATCGACCGATACCTAACGAGCGTGCCCAGGGGTTCGCGATTACTCATTTTTTCCGACTCTTTTAAAACCCTGATTTCCACTTCTTCTACTATTACCACCTTTTGCTTTTAAACAGTACACACCCATAACAGACACTATCACACTTACAGGTTTCGAACGCTGATGAGGACGGACGCTCACGGGCTCCCTGTCATCGTACGTCCCCGTCGTGGAGCCCGGAAATATCTTCGCATCCCTCCGAAACAATCTCATTCACTACACCAAAAACCGATCGATCATCGCTCGAATGGAAAGATAATATATCGCGTTACCGACCAACGATCCGCCTTATTCGTCTATTTTTCATTTCCGTACATGAACGCATCCCGGCGAAGATTTTCGCTTCCGCGCATTTGTTCGTCGGGATGCGTTTCATTGCGACGTTCGTTCGATGGGCGACCGAGCCTATCGTCCGTCCTATTATTTTATTATTTTTTTTTTATATAAACGAGCCGGAACGAATCGATCGACCGAGGTCGTTTCGCGAGCTCGTTCGAATAAAGGCGAATCTTTACGGTATCGTGGTCATATTTTCTTTCTAATCGATCGAAGAACGAGACACATTCACAAATACACACACACAGGAGGGTCGAAGATAGCTAAAGCGATGACAAAACTTTGGTACGGACGTTCTGCCGTAGTACCTTGCTCGCGCGCATTCTTTCTTTCTTTCTTCCTTCCTTTCGGTTTCTCAAAAATTTATCGAGGGAGGAAAATGCTACTGCTTATCCATTTCCTCTCTCGAAAGCCGGCCGGATAGCAAGCTAGCTAGCGAATATTATAGAAAAAATGGTTTTAGCGTTAATAATGTAACCGGCGAGCGACTATCGAAATTTCTTTCCAATATCCAAAAGGGTTAGATGAGGACGCTTGGGAAAGCGGACGGGAGGGAGACGATATTCGGAAAGAAATTTTGACTTTCGTTCGTCCCGTTATTAACGTCAGGTTTTTTTTCCGGAATGAAAAATTGCGAGTACAGTACGGTATTTTTACTGGCAAATTTTTTTTGGTTTTAAAATTAAAAGCGGTTCGCCCCGCGAATTGAGGTAAAATCATGATTTTCTTTTTGTTTCTTGTCCGTTCCGTTTGTGTGTTTTTTTTTTTAGATTTAAGGCACTTTTTTTATATTAGGTTTAATGATTTTTTTTTTTTTTTTTTTTTTTTTTTTTTTTTTTTTAGATTTAAGGACCATTTATTTACTAATGTATAGGCAAAACTTTTTCCCTACAGGCGCTGCAGAAGAAACAAAAACACGCGACGGATAACCCAGACACACATTCACGCACACACACACACACAAACACACATTCACGCGGAAACCTCTTCCGCTTCATTTCCCTATTTCTCAACCAAACGACGTTCGATAGCGGCTACGGCTTCCCTCTTTGATTCGGTCGGAAAGGTTTTATCGACATAGAGGGGATATGTCTGGGTCCGCCAGTTACGGGCCGGCTTGGGCATGGGTCATCTAAAACTATTTAGATATCCTATTTCGATCGATGAGAGGAGTTGGTAAGCGGCATTTCTGACTAAGTTGTTGGGTTCCTTGCTGTTTCGCTGCGCTGTACGGCCAATGGAATGGTAGGGTATTTACAGGTCCGCTTTCGACTGGTCTAGCCGCACTTTCGAGCGTCGAATGGGGTCTATCGACGACGATGACACCGTTAGTAGTTAGTCAGTCCTCCGATAGATAGCAGCTTCTTCTTCTATCCGAGGGTGAGAATTTGTCCGAAGCGTTCCAAATAGCGTTAGTTTAGGTTAGATTAGCGGATCGGTCGATTCTTTGTTCTTCTCTCTCCGACTGTCCTGTCCCTTAAAATAAAATATATCGACCGATACCTTACGAGCGTGCCCAGGGGTTCGCGATTACACATTTTTTCCGACTCTTTTAAAACCCTGATTTCCACTTCTTCTACTATTACCACCTTTTGCTTTTAAACAGTACACTCGCATAACAGACACTATCACACTTACAGGTTTCGAACGCTGATGAGGACGGACGCTCACGGGCTCCCTGTCATCGTACGTCCCCGTCGTGGAGCCCGGAAATATCTTCGCATCCCTCCGAAACAATCTCATTCACGACACCAAAAAACCGATCGATCATCGGTCGAATGGAAAGGTAATATATCTTGTTACCGACCGACGATTCGCCTTATTCGTCTATTTTTCATTTCCGTACATGAACGCATCCCGGCGAAGATTTTCGCGTCAGCGCATTTGTTCATCGGGATGCGTTTCATTGCGACGTTCGTTCGATGGGCGACCGAGCTTATTGTCCGTCCTATTATTTTATTATTTTTTTTTATATATAAACGAGCCGGAACGAATCGATCGACCGAGGTCGGTTCGCGAGCTCGTTCGAATAAAGGCGAATCTTTACGGTATCGTGGTCATATTTCCTTTCTATTCCATCGAAGAACGAGACACATTCACAAACACACACATAGGAGGGTCGAAGATAGCTAAAGCGATGACAAAACTTTGGTACGGACGTTCTGCCGTAGTACCTTGCTCGCGCGAATTCTTTCTTTCTTTCTTTCTTCCTTCCTTTCGGTTTCTTAAAATTTTATCGAGGGAGGAAAATGCTATTGCTTATCCATTTCCTCTCTCGAAAGCCGGCCGGATAGCAAGCTAGCTAGCGAATATTATAGAAAAAATGGTTTTAGCGTTAATAATGTAACCGGCGAGCGACTATCGAAATTTCTTTCCGATATCCAAAAGGGTTAGATGAGGGTGGATGGGAAAGCGAACGGGAGGGAGACGATATTCGGAAAGAAATTTTGACTTTCGTTCATCCCGTTATTAACGTCAGGTTTTTTTTCCGGAATGAAAAATTGCGAGTACAGTACGGTATTTTTACTGGCAATTTTTTTTGGTTTTGAAAAAAAGCCACTTCTTCTACTATTACCGCTTTTTGCTTTTAAACAGTACACTCACATAACAGACACTATCACACTTACAGGTTTCGAACGCTGATGAGGACGGACGCTCACGGGCTCCCTGTCATCGTAAGTCCCCGTCGTGGAGCCGGTAATATCTTGAGATTCCTCCCAAACAAATCTCAGTCACTCGAACCAACCAACCAAACGACAAACACAAAACGATCGAATAGAAAGAAAATATATCGCGCCGTCGATGAATCATTCGCCATATTCGTATATTTTTCTTTACTGTACATGAACGCATCCCGGTGAAGATTTTTGCGATCGCGCATTTGTTCATTAGGATGCGTTTCATTGCAGAATTCATTCCCTGGGCGACCGAGTACATTGTCCGTCCGTTTATTTTTATTTTTTTTATATAAACGAGCCAGGACCAATCGATCGAGGTTGGTTCTCGAGCTCGTTCGAATAATGGCGGATGATTGTCTCGATGGCGCTGTATTATTTTTTTGTATTCGATTAACAACACGACAAACGCGCGACACACGATACACGAACGCTGGAAGAGGGGTCGAAGATAGCTAAAACAATGGTAAAAAGTTTGGTGGGCACGTTCTGCCGTAGTACCTTACTCCACTCGCGCGCGCGCTTCTCTTTTTTTCTCTCTTTCTCTTTTACTCGGTTAAAAAAATTTTTTTTTAAGGCGTTATTGATGTATCGAACCAGGAAAGAACGAGGATATTTATTTTCGACGGGACGGGATAGGGATAGGTAGTATGTAGGCGGTTTAAACAGGCAGGTGGGGTTTTGGAAGTCACCGTCTGAAAGAAAAATCGTGGTTCACTCGTTCGTTTCATTTTTATTAACGGTACGAGAAATTTTTCGTGAGATCTTTCGATTCGTCCGAAAGACACGCGCGCGCATAGACGCACGAAGGAGGATTCGAAAGATAGCTACAGCGATGACAAATCTTACTTAATAAAAAAAATTATAGGAGTGATGAAAAATAAAACTATATATTTTAAATTTTTTTTATTCAAACCTTTGTCGTAAACACAACTTTTGATTCTGCAGTGAATTGTTAGTAAAAAAAAGAATATATGTTATTTGAATATTTTTACATTGAAAAGTTAAAAAAGATGTGAAGATTTTTGAAAGTATTTAAAGTATTGCTTTGAGTCATTTATCATCCCGTTGAAAGGCGAAATATCCGTCATCCGCTTTTATTTTCTTATGCGGATTTTTTAATCCGTTTACTTTAACTTGTGAATCGGGCATTGTTTCATCGATGAGTGCTTGTAGTTGACGACGAAACCGCATCCATTTCTTCCCTTTATGTCGATTACAATAGCAATAAGGTCTGGCGCTATAAAATGAAAATTGACAAATGAACATTTTTAAAAAACGAGATAATGTAGAATATATATGGTCTAATTGGTGCTTTTTAACCGAGCCTGTCTCATATCTAACGAGATTATTGGAGAAGTTATTCTCATTCTCGTAATCCCACTCTGTTTGCAGTTTCCATTCGAACAATCTGCGATGTTTGAGGTCAAAATTTTCTCGACATTCGACGCCGGTAACTTCTTCAACGCCAGCAGCTAAAACGAGATTTTTTAGCATAAAAGAACTATTTATAATTTTTTCTGGTTCCAAACGATCATTAATCAGCGGAGGCGGATCGCATTGCTTGAGTAATCGTTCACAAAACGAAAAATGCAAAATTATTTCCAGTGTGGTGCTGGGACTGGCTTTATAGAGTAGGCGAATTAGCTTATCGAAATCGACCCTAATGATGCCACAATTGACGTCTAAGCATAAGCTGATTTTATTTATTGGGTCACGGGATGATAAAAAATCCCACATTTCTTCAAGGAAATCAAGATAATCCATTATTAATATTTTTGAATCTCCTTCTGGGAATTTTTTAAACTCAAATAGCGCATAATCATTATCTTTATTAAATAGTATACGCCTTTGACATTTTATTTGGAAGTCAATTACGTTCGGGAAAATTTCCCACAATTTAGGGATGTCGATTTTTCCTTCGTTGTCGTGCATATCCTCCATAATTAATTTTAGCGTTTCAATCTTGATTAATGGCCTCGCATTTCTAATCGCTCTATTAAAATTTACAAAGCTTTCTAGATTTAATATTAGGGTTTTCAAATGTTTATACCCGTTATTTAAACTACCAAAAAAATTAGCGCCGTCTTCGAGTATTTGGTCTCCCCGGAACGTAAATTTTATGGCGCTTGGAATCTTAAGCTTAAAATCATTGTAGGGCTCCTGCAGCAAATACTCGACTGGATTTGTCAGAAGGTTGGGATCCGCCCTTATTAATTTTTGGATCGTCACAAACTTATCCAGGTCGAGAACATTTCCATCGACGAGAATCTCTTTCTGCAGTTGGCGCCTCTCGGAGAGCAATGGGTATAAAACGTAGGAATAATAATATTTCCTTTCCAGTAGCTGCAACTCACTGATTTGAAATTCTCACAACACCGAGCCGCTATTTATGAGCAAATTATAATAACACAGGTATACATCGAAAAAATAAAAACTAATTAATTTAAGGGAAAAAATATATTAATCCATTTATTTATTTATTTATTTATATACTCTTAATCATCATCATTATTATTATTATTATTATTATTATTATTATTATTATTATTATTATTATTATTATTATTATTATTATTATTATTATTATTATTATTATTATTATACGAATTAATTCAATTTCCTTTCAACCAATTCCAGTGATGAAAAAAACTGAGAATAGAATCCATCATTTTGCAGTCAAAACAACTCACTTCAAATTTGAAACCTTTCTTGTTTTTCGAAAGTCCTACAATATCATCTATGATCTCGCTCGTGTCGACCTTCTCGCGTCGACGCGTTAGGTCTTTAAAATTACAAATGACGACGCTTTCATCATTATTATCCTCTTTTCCTTCTTTTATCATTCTTCTTCCGTTTCCCGATATCCTCGTGAAAGATAATATGAACGTCTCCTCTTTTCGAAGTTTTCGAGCCGCCAACGAAAGTGTTTGAAGATTTTTAAATAAGGAAATCGCTGTCCGGTCCAAATCTTTCATGCTTTCTTGAAACACGTTCTTCATTTTTTGAATAATGGGTTTTTCAATCGCAGCGGTGGACGGGGGGTCTCGATGAATCACAGAGATTATCAAGTGTTTTATCTCCGACGATTCGAAGAAACTTAAATTCTTGATGCTCAGAATGGAAAATTCGGCCTGGTCAAAAAATGTTAATCGCAGAGTTTCCAGATTGGGACGATTTTCTAAAATATTTTCGCAGGATTTCTTATTAGTGAACCGTATTGTCAGATCTTTTACCTTCGAGAAATCGTTGTGGAGCTGTGGGGGTGTCAAACACTTCCTCGACTTTTCAAACATCACGTTCGATCCTTCCAAATCTAACTTTTTGACGTTAGGAAAGCAAGCAGCGATACTGTTAATGTCCATCGAGCTTCGGACGACGGGATAAAACACGCTTTGACCGCTATACTTCATTAGGGTTTCTTTAAAAAATTCCAAGTGCTCAATTTTTGGTAAACAAACGTTGATAGAAACGCAAAAACCCAGGTTTGAGTATTAATATTCTTCGATGATTAACGTAAGTGATTTCTAATTCGGGTATGCACGCGCAGGGGGCTAGCGCCCCGATGAAACCGGATGATAAATAACGATGATGATAAAAATGGCAGTGAGAGCTGGCGAAGGTGCAGTTTTAATTTTAATATAAAAAAAAAAAAAAAAAAAATAGCGATTGTCGGGACAAAATGAACCGTCATAACATAGAATGAAAAATATAGTTTAGATTAAGGTAAAATGAAAAGAAAATCGATTATATATATGTATATATGCAAACTTTTTTTTCAAATAAATTTTTGAAAATTCAAATCGTTAATTTTTCCCTTAATTTTACACCCTAGACAATTGTAGTCCAAAGTATTTAAATTTACGGAGAGACTCGGGTGTTTGTCATCGTGGCCAAAACAGTTTAAGCTGACGTAACATTTGTCGGTGGAGCGACCCCGGTAATAATTCCTTTTCGATGCCGATTCTCGTGGCATCTTCATCAAATTTTCAATGATAAGCTTTTTACCGATACTCACTCGATTCCATATGCCTTTTAGCAGCCTATTTCTGTTCTCGAAAGAAAGAAGAACTTGGGCATAGTCTCGAGGAGGATGATTATCTGAATTTTCGTTTCTACTCTCATTGTTATCTATTTCGAAGAATTCCGAGGTTGATAGTACTTTCTTAGTAGCACGTTTATTCGTTTTTTTATTTTCATCGGTAATGGAAATTTTAATAGTCGACTCGTTACCATTATCAAAGATAAAGTTTTGAATTTCGTCTTCACCCAAGAATTTGGCAATTTTGAAACGAAGGATTTTGAAAATTGGAAAAAGGCATTCGTCGTAAGAATATAACGAAATAACATCGCGAGCGTCGTCATCTTCAACCCCATCAACCGAACAAAACTCAACGTGAATTTTTGCGCTTAAAAGGTCTTCCTTTCTGTTATTTTTTAATATCTTTTCCACAAGGGCAGATCCTCGCGCGAGCGAAAGTAAAGTTCTATAAGATATATTCACGGGTTGAACAGATATTAACATCGTGATGCGGCCCTGTTTAGTCCTATTTATTGTAGATAATGTGGCTCGAGTTCTTGGAGACAATTCTTACGCATAGGCTTGTAGAATGCTTAATATCCAACTTTATATTTATCGCGCTAGGAAAATAATAGTTAAATTTAATTTATAATTATTAGATTTATTAGTTAAATGAAAAAAAATACTAATCACTTATATATTATATATAATAATAAAACCATTTTTATTTAGAAAAATTTATTTAAATTAGCAATCTCATTATCTTAAATCAAGAACTATGAAGCGACATCTTTTGTTTCTCGGAAGGAGGAGCGGCCTCTAATAAGAAATTCACGTAGTATGTCGAAGAACCAGAAAGGATAAATAAACTCCAGTCTCTTACCGTTTTCGAGTTAATATTAGGATGTCGGCCTCCTTTTTTAGGGCACTCGATGATTTTAGATGTGCTACCTTAGCGACAAATTCCTACGTAATTTAGGGCATTGTTCAGGAATGTTATATTAGTTTGTTCGAATGCGAAAAGACGGGTCATGCGTCGCCCAGCACAAAATCGTAATGCTTATAATATAAGCTCATCCGAGGTTCTCGAAGGTCAGAACTTTCTGACACCCCGAATTTCCAATCTTTCACAACTAAGATGAAAACAAACTCTTTTGATTTACACGATACCTAGAAATAAATGCCATTTTTGCATTCTGCAATAATATCAATCATGAACAATTTAAATTTTTTACCTTTCCTCTTATTGGTATCGTAGGTCTCGATTTTCAATAGGCCTAACAATTTGCACTCGCTAATTTCGAAAAGGAAGAATAGAAGTATCCATCTCTTACCGTTTTCGAGTTTATAACTTAGAAACCGCGAAGATCGAACGTCGAATGGGGTCTATCGACGAAGACACCGTTAGTAGTTAGTCAGTCCTCCGATAGATTGCTTTTCCTTATATCCGAGGGTGGGAATTTGTCCGAAACTTTCCAAATAACTTAGGTTAGAGTAGCGGATCAGTCGATTCGTTGTTCTTCTCTCTCTGACTGTCTTGTCCCTTAAATTAAAATATATCGACCGGTATCTAGCAAGCATGCTCAGGAGTTTGCGATCACACATTTTTCCGACTGATTTAAAACCTTGCTTTTCACTTTTACTTTCACGGGCTCCCTGTCATCGTACGTCCACGTCGTAAAGCCCGGAAATATCTTTCGATTCGTCCTGAAGACAAACGCGCACGCGCATATACACACGAATGATGAATCGAAATATAGCTAAAGCGATAACAAATCTTACTTAATGAAAAACTTATATATGAGCGAAGATTATATATCATCTTGTTACAATTTATTTTTTTTTGGTAGGAATAAAACTATAAATATTATAACTCTTTTATTCAAACCTTCATCATAGGCAATTTGATTACATAACATACGTTAGTATAGAGTAAATTGTTAGTAAACAAAAAGAATATGTTATTTGTATATTTACATTGAAAAAAGAAAAGAAGATGTGAAGATTTTTGAAAGTTTTATGTTGAAGTCATTTATTTTCACGTTGAGTGTCGTAATATTCATCATTCGCTTTTATTTTCTTAAGCGGATTTTTTATACAAATTTCTTTGCTTTGCGAGTCGGCATTCTGTAATCGACGAAACTGTTTCTTTTTACCATGCCGCTGACATTGGCAATAACGTTCGCTGCTATAAAACGAAAATTGACAAACAAACATGAATAAAAACTGAGATAATGTAGAGGATATATGTTTCAACTGTTTCTTTGTAATTGCGCCCGCCTCATATCTAATCAGATTATTGAAGAAATTATTTCTTCGGTCATATTTAATATTTTCTAGGGATTTTAAGTTATTCCAGTAATCCCACTCAGTTTGCAGTTTCCATTCGAACAGTCTACGATGCTTGAGGTCAAAATTTTCTC
Organism: Trachelipus rathkii; assembly: GCA_015478945.1. Taxonomy (NCBI): domain Eukaryota; kingdom Metazoa; phylum Arthropoda; class Malacostraca; order Isopoda; family Trachelipodidae; genus Trachelipus; species Trachelipus rathkii. The sequence continues at coordinate 30,925 of JABUQX010115068.1, forward strand.
GACATTCGACTTCGGTGGCCTCTTCAACGCCAGCAGCTAAAACGAGTTTTTTTAGCATATGAGAACTGAATACAAACTTTTCTCTTTCCGAATGACCATTAGTCAGAGAAGCCGAATCGCAATGCATGAAAAATTCTTCGCAAAACGAAAAATGTAAAACTATTTCCAGTGTGGTAAAAAAATGGGCTTTATCGAGTAGGCGAATTAGCTTATCGAAGTCGAGGTTGGGAGGGCGATGATACACGTTCAAATATAGGCTGATTTTATTTATATTGTGGAAGACTGATAAGAAATCACACATATTGTCTATGAATTCATAATCCATTATTACTACTAGTACTTTTGATCGCCCTTCTGGCATTTCTTTTAACCTGAATAGTGTGTAATCATTTTTTTCATTCCTCTTTTCTCCCTTTTGACATTTGATTTCGAAGTCGACTACGTTCGGGAAAATTTCCAACACTTTAGGAATGTTGATTGTTCCCACCTTTTTCTCCATAATTAATTTTAATGTTTTAATTTTGATTAATGGCCTCGCATTTGTAATCGCTCTATTAAAATTTGTTAGGCTATCTAGATCTATTATTAATGTTTTCAAATGGACGTACCCGGTATTTAATTTACAAAAAAAATTAGCACTGTCTTCGAGGATTTGGTCTCCCCGTATTGTAAATTTTATGGCGCTAGGAATCTTACGGTTAAAATTATTGTAGGGTTTCTGCAGCAAATATTCGACTGAATTTGTTAAAAGATTGGGATCCCCTTTTATTATTTCTTGGAGTGTCACAAACCTGCTTAGGTCGAGAACATTTCCATCGAAGAGAATTTCTTTCTGCAGCCGGCACCTCTCGGATTTTTTTTGGAACAGAGCGTCGTCGTCACAAACATCGCGCGCCGTGAGAGCAGCTATTGCTCGCAAGCGCAAAGACATTTTTATGTAAAACCTCGCACGAGCTACGGGGTTTAAAACGGAAGAAAAATATTAAAAACGTTGGAGATCTCCTATCTGGTAGCTGCGTCTCACTGATTTTGATGTTTTTCCAACATTGGGCTGCTATTTATTTATAAGCAAATTATAACACCGCATATGTATTTCGCAATAAAAAATTAATTATTTTTTATTAATTGATTGATATATGAAAAATGTTTATTGTTATGAGATAAATTTTATTTCACTTTTTTACTAATAATAATTTCAAAAATTTATAAAGAACTGGCTTCGCAATTTCCCAATATTGAAGTCAGTCGGGCAAAAATAAAGCTTTCAATTTTTAAGGACAATATTCGGTTGAAAATATAATAATAATAATAAGAACTCATAAGAAAATTGCTTCAAATTCCAACATGGAAACCAAGCATACTAGCATACTAGAGAAGTTTTTGCGAAGGAAACTCTTCTATCCCTAATTTTTAAACTTTTAAAATTGGGAAATATGTTGTCGATTATCCCACTGCTTTGTTCCTCAATATCCGCCCAAAAAAATTTTGCCTTAAATTTTTTTTCGTGTTCCTTGCTATTGAAATTTTCACTTATATTCGTTCACCTAAAAAACTAATGATTTTTTTAATTTCTAAGTTAAATAAATAATAAATAATTTTTTTTTTTATTCTTGGCGTATATAAATGGAGTCGAAAGAAAATATTTTTTATCATTAAGTAACGTCGCTTCGCTGAATATCGTTTATAGAGCAGTATCTGACAATCGAAAGAACTCTATATTATACCGTAGTTGTGATTGTTTTTGGTGAAGAAAATATAACCGCGCGACCTTAATCATTTTTTGAACTATAATTCAATAATTATTAACTCGAAATGGAAAAGAACGTGAAAGCTTTGCAAGATTTAGCGATGACAGCCGTTTTGGAAACATCGTCCCTTCGAGATGCATTCAAAGTTTCGGATTCGAAAACGTTCGCGGTATACTGTTATTTGATTATGAATCATTTTACTGAAAAATACGGGGCGAAGGAATTAAACTTCAACTTGCTCTTACCGCTATTCGATTCAGCCGAAGAGAAAACCACGCTCGGCGAGCTTTCTAGACTTTCTTGAAAATGCGACGCAAAATCCGTACAGGACGACCGAATCAATAGCCCTGACATTGACCAAGTATATGGTCGAAGAAAGTTATGCCGAAGTTGTTCCCGCGGTTGCTAAAACCGCTAAAGTTTTTAGAATAATGGGAACCGAATACGAATGTTTAAAATCTTTGATTATTTCTTTAGACCAGCATGAAACTTTTATAAAATTAACGAATTTAATGAAAGAAAAACATCATCAACTTTTATTTCGTGTCGAGAAACTAGAAATTTTTAATACGGGTACTAACCCTATCACCCACGACGACTTTCTCGAAATGCATAAAAATATTTCGATCTTATTTCCAAATCTGAACGCGTTAAAACTAATATGCAGATGTTGCAAAAGGAAGGAAAACAGAATTTTTCCAGCCAGGAAAAGAGCTTTCGATGAGGAAGAAGATGAGGAAGATGTTGAATTGACGCAACCTCACCATTGCAAAAGGGAGAAAAACAGAATTTCTTCAGCTAGAAAAAGAGTTTTCGATGAGAAAGAAGAAGATGAGGAAGATATTAAATCGCCGGAATTTCATTTTCCTTTTTTAAAAGAATTAACTCTGGATTGTAACAACATAACTGAAATGATCGAAATCTCATCATTGTTTAACTTACAAAAAATTGGAGTGCGTTTAAACCATAAACACTCATCTACTGTTTTTAATAACAGTCTTGTAAGAGAACTAGCTATAAAAACTGGAGTTAAAACGTTAGAATTGATTTTCAGTTTCTCTTTGGAAGAAACAATATTTCCAAGATACCCCTATATTATGTTGGATGACGGGTACGAAATGTGCGATAATTGTTATAACAAAAATTTATCCAAATTAGTCGTAGTTGTTGAAATCGAAAACAGAAGAATAATCGAATGGGAAATCAGTCAAACTCCGCCACCATTCAAAAAGCAAGTAAAATTATCGAAGGAGGAAAAAAAAAACGCAGCAGGAGACGAATATCCCGAATATCAATTTGACGGTTTACTAACAATGTTGCAGTATAATTTCTGGAAATTTCTTACTAAAGATTGTGAAAAAACCGAAATAGAAATACCATTCTGTCTCGCATGCGAAGGGATTTATGCGGTTATGATACTGTTTATGCGACAGAATCACGAAAAGAGTGGACAAATATGCCATTTACACGCGGGTCGATCGTGGCGCAAGAAAACAGAAAAGAAAATAATCGATTCTTGGGACACCAAAAATTTTAGAAGCCGATTGCAAAGGAGTAATAGAAAATTGGACGGTTTTATGGAATTGAATTTACCGAACGTTTGTCATTTCAATGCTGTCCTTAAAAGAAACCAAAATCTCGACACCCTTTCTCCATTCCAATTTCCAAATGTGTGTGTTTTGAGATTATCATATGACGAAATATTCAGGGAACATGGACCAAATCATGAATGCGGTTCGTTGAGCAATAAAATCATCGAAGCGTTTCCCAATTTGACCAGCTTAGAAATCGAAATAACAGCAGATTTGGATTTCTCAATAATCGAAAGGAATAAATATTCACGTACGCCTTACGGAGAAAGTAGCGATAGTTACCGAATGACACCATGTGATAAAAATGACGCCACATTTGAAAAATTGTTGGAATTAAAGGTTGATTTTTCTGATCTTTTACTCGATATTTGTCGCGTGTCTCCAAATCTAGAAAATGTCGTTGCGTTTTTCGACTGGCAACACTTCGATCCTTGCAGAATTTATAATCTTTTTGATATTACTCGTTCTTTGAAAAGAGGAGTAGTAGAATTTAATTTCGATAAATGCTTGCTATATAAAAAAAATGGTTGCAGATCCTATTGGGAATGCGCTAATCCTACGCACAGAACTAATCTCAGCCGACTATTAGAAAAACTCGTGGTGACTATGACAGACGTTTCTGGAGTTCCCATCATTCGATGGAATATAAAAATATATGATTATTTGAAGATGCGTGATTTGCCAGTTCGTTTTGTTGGTGCTTTTACTTTGCAAAATCCTGTTGAGTTATGGTTAGAAGATGAAATATATTTTTGTGAACCGCATTTTTTTTTCAAATTCTTAGGTTTATTTCGCGAATCCGGGCCAAAAACTTTTCATTTGGTTTTCCGCTCAATTAAAAATCATGTTTTTTTTAGGGAACTTTTTAAAATTGTTGACGAGGTAATAAATTCATACAAACGTTCACACGGATTTGGGAATAATCAATTTTTTTAAGTATTTGTAAAAGAATAAAAATTGTGATCGAAATTAGTTTTTATTTTTGAACACGTGTTTTTACTGGTGAAAACATTTTCTTTCTTATAAGGGCGGGAAAGGGGCTAAATATTTTTTAACATCGAAATCGCTTATGAAATAACATAATATAGAAGTATATCATCAGAAGGTATTTCATTTCACGCATCATTTTGTTGAAAGTTGAACAATCGTTTTATAGTTAATACTAAGGTATTTACATACGTGTAAGCGCTTTTTAATTCGCTCAAAATAATTTTTTTTCGACCGTGGAATTTTTGATTGTCACATACTTGTCTAGATCGTGAACATTTCCATCGAAGAGAATTTCTTTCTGCATCTGGCATCTCTTGGAAATTTTTTTGAACAGAGCGTCTTCGGAATTAGAGCCGTCGTCGTCACAAACATTGCGCGTTGAGACAGCCGATGTTGTACTCAAATACATTTTTATATAAAAATATACAAGAGCAAGAGCAAATTTGAAACCTTTCTTGTTTTTCGAAAGTCCTACGATATCGTCTATGTTCTCGCTCGTTTCGACCTTCTCGCGTCGACGCGTTAGGTCGTCAAAATTATAAAACGACGACGCTTCCATCATCATCATCTTCTTTTCCTTCTTTTCATTTTTTTATCATTCCTCTTCCGTTTCGAGATACCCTTGTGAAAGATAATTTGGGCGTCATGTCTTTTCGAAATTTTCGAGCCGCCAACGAAAGGGTTTCAAGATTTTTAAATAAGGAAATCGCTGTCAGGTCGAAATCTTTCTTGCTTTCTTGAAACACGTTCTTCATTTTTTGAATAACGGGTTTTTCAATTGCGGCGGTGGACGGGGGGTCTCGATGAATCACGGAAATTTTCAAGTGTTTTATCTCCGACAATTCGAAGAAACTTAAATTCTTGCTACTCAGAATGGAAAATTCGGCGTGGTCAAAAAATGTTAATCACAGAGTTTCCAGATTGGGACGAATTTCTAAAATATTTTCGCCGGATTTCTTATTAGTGAACCGTATTGTCAGATCTTTTACCTTCGAGAAATCGTTGTGGAGCTGTGGGGGTGTCAAACACTTCCTCGACTTTTCAAACATCACGTTCAATCCTTCCAAATCTAACTTTTTGACGTTAGGAAAGCAAGCAGCGATCCTGTTAATGCGCCATAAAATTTACAATACGGGGAAACCAAATCCTAGAAGACAGTGCTAATTTTTTTTTTGTAAATTAAATACTGGGTACGTCCATTTGAAAACATTAATATCCATCGAGCTTCGGACGACGGGATAAAACACGCTTTGACCGCTATTCTTCATTAGTGTTTCTTTAAAAAATTCCAAGTGCTCAATTTTTGGTAAACAAACGTTGATAGAAACGCAAAAAAAAAAAACAGGTTTGAATATTGATATTCTTCCATGATTAACGTAAGTGATTTCAAATTCGGGTATGCACGCGCAGGGGGCTAACGCCCCGATGAAACCGGGTGAAATAAAAGATGATGATAAAATGGCAGTGAGACCTGGGAAGGTAAATGACCAGTTTAATTTTAATAATAAAAAAAAATAAATAAAAAAAATAACAATTGTCGGGACAAAATGAACCGTCAAAATATAGAATCAAAAATCTAGTTTAGATTAAGGTAAAATGAAAAAAAAATCAATTATATATATATATATATATATATATATTATATATATATATATATATATTATTTATATAAATATATATATATATATATTATATATATAAATGAAAAATATAGTTTAGATTAAGGTAAAATGAAAAGAAAATCGATTATATATATGTATATATGCAAACTTTTTTTTCAAATAAATTTTTGAAAATTCAAATCGTTAATTTTTCCCATAATTTTACACCCTAGACAATTGTAGTCCAAAGTATTTAAATTTACGGAGAGACTCGGGTGTTTGTCATCGTGGTCAAAACAGTTTAAGCTGACGTAACATTTGTCGGTGGAGCGACCCCGGTAATAATTGCTTTTCGATGCCGATTCTCGTGGCATCTTCATCAAATTTTCAATGATAAGCTTTTTACCGATACTCACTCGATTCCATATGCCTTTTAGCAGCCTATTTCTGTTCTCGAAAGAAAGAAGAACTTGGGCATAGTCTCGAGGAGGATGATTATCTGAATTTTCGTTTCTACTCTCATTGTTATCTATTTCGAAGAATTCCGAGGTTGATAGTACTTTCTTAGTAGCACGTTTATTCGTTTTTTTATTTTCATCGGTAATGGAAATTTTAATAGTCGACTCGTTACCATTACCAAAGATAAAGTTTTGAATTTTAATTTCGACGATTTCGTAGTGTTTGAAAACGAAGATTTTGAAGACTTACAAATCGAGTTGCGTGACGCGAAAGGCGTCACGAAATAACATCGCGAGCGTCGTCATCTTCAACCCCATCAACCGAACAAAACTCAACGTGAATTTTTGCGCTTAAAAGGTCTTCCTTTCTGTTATTTTTTAATATCTTTTCCACAAGGGCAGATCCTCGCGCGAGCGAAAGTAAAGTTCTATAAGATATATTCACGGGTTGAACAGATATTAACATCGTGATGCGGCCCTGTTTAGTCCTATTTATTGTAGATAATGTGGCTCGAGTTCTTGGAGACAATTCTTACGCATAGGCTTGTAGAATGCTTAATATCCAACTTTATATTTATCGCGCTAGGAAAATAATAGTTAAATTTAATTTATAATTATTAGATTTATTAGTTAAATGAAAAAAATTACTAATCACTTATATATTATATATAATAATAAAACCATTTTTATTTAGAAAAATTTATTTAAATTAGCAATCTCATTATCTTAAATCAAGAACTATGAAGCGACATCTTCAGATTCTACACCTTCCAATTTGCTTATATTTTCAATCAATTGTAAGAACCCCGGCGAATAAGAAAAAGACAAATCGAACTTGATCTCAGGCTTATCGTATTTTTTCCAAGCTTTATATTTAGTTGTCACAGAAGAAACGGGAAGAAATTTCGGTGGTGACATCGACGACGTTGATGGTTGATTTAGAGAATTTTCATTCTGCGACGTATTCGACGATGATATTAGAGACAGTGCCTTTGTCGGCGGTGGAGAAGACTTACGCTTCTTTGGTAGCGGTATAACATCAGTATCTTCATATTCCAAGGAAGATACGTCATCAACTTTTCGTTTTTGTTTAGCTGAAACATTTCTTAATATTGCGTCTCTTTTTCTCTTCAGTTTTAAGGGCGTTTCTTTTGATCGGTTTAATTGTTCTTCTTTTCTATTTTTAACAAATATTTCATGAAAGGTTTTTCTCATGCGGTATTTCTTTGTCCTGTTTGACGGGATATCTACATGTCGGTGTCTACATATCAGTGTCTACATGTCGGTGTCTAGACGTCGGTGTCTAGACGTCGGTGTCTAGACGTCGGTGTCTAGACGTCGGTGTCTAGACGTCGGTGTCTAGACGTCGGTGTCTAGACGTCGGTGTCTAGACGTCGGTGTCTAGACGTCGGTGTCTAGACGTCGGTGTCTAGACGTCGGTGTCTAGACGTCGGTGTCTAGACGTCGGTGTCTAGACGTCGTATATGTCGGTGTCTACATGTCTGTCTACATGTCGGTGTCTACATGTCGGTGTCTATATGTCGGTGTCTACATGTCTGTCTACATGTCGGTGTCTACATGTCGGTGTCTACATGTCGGTCAAACTGGAATGTTTAAAATGAAACGTTTTGTGTTTTTTTTGTTGTTTTTGACGATGATGAAAAATTACCGTAACCCGCGTCTCGGAAAACAGGGCGGTTTAATCTTAAAAGGATATAGAAGGATATAGATTATATATAAATTAGCAATCTCATTATCTTAAATCAAGAACTATGAAGCGACATCTTTTGTTTCTCGGAAGGAGGAGCGGCCTCTAATAAGAAATTCACGTAGTATGTCGAAGAACCGGAAAGGATAAATAAACTCCAGTCTCTTACCGTTTTCGAGTTAATATTAGGATGTCGACCTCCTTTTTTAGGGCACTCGATGATTTTAGGTGTGCTACCTTAGCGACAAATTCCTACGTAATTTAGGGCATTGTTCAGGAATGTTATATTAGTTTGTTCGAATGCGAAAAGACGGGCCATGCGTCGCCCAGCACAAAATCGTAATGCTTATAATATAAGGTCATCCGAGGTTCTCGAAGGTCAGAACTTTCTGACACCCCAAATTTCCAATCTTTCACAACTAAGATGAAAACAAACTCTTTTGATTTACACGATACCTAGAAATAAATGCCATTTTTGCATTCTGCAATAATATCAATCATAAACAATATAAATTTTTTAACTTTCCTCTTATTGGCATCGTAGGTCTCGATTTTCAACCGGCCTAACAATTTGCACTCGCTAATTCCAAAAAGGAAGAATAGAAGTATCCATCTCTTACCGTTTTCGAGTTTATATCGATATGCCGGATCCCAGTTTAGGGCGCTTGTTCCATTTTAAGTGCGCTACCTTAGCGAGAATTTCCAATGTAATCAAGTGCATTGTTCAGGAATGTTATATTGGTGGGTTCCAATGCGAAAAGAGTGGCCATGCGGCGGTCAGCGCAAAAATACGTAATACCTACGATCTAAAGTTGAGTTCTCGATTGTCAGAACTCTCCAACATCACCGAATTTCATATCTTTCACAATTAAGATGAAAAAAAACTCCTTCGATTTACATGATAGCTGGAAATATTTAATTATTAAGATTTAGAAAAATTAAGTATAAAGAAAAAAATTTATATAATACGTGAGTACCTGATCATCAATTCTTTATAGACTTTGATTCCGTAATTAATTTTTTTTTGGTTTCCCTTGAAAAAAAACTCGCTTAAGGAATGAAAAATATATTTTGCACCATCTCCCGAGAAGTAAAATTTAACGTTATTTCACGCTTTCGTCAAAAAAAATATTTTAATAACTGAAGAATAAAAAATGAAACAAGACAAAATATTTTATTACCATAAAACTAAAAAAGGAAACGCCAGAGTAGGGTTGATATTTTTGTCCTTTTTTTCATCGATTCGTTAAAAATAGGCAGAAAAATAACGGTAAATCACTAAGGGGCGAGGTAGGGGTTGGTATATTATATATAGTAAAAAGATTTAATGAGGTCTCGGTCTTTAAAAGGGGGCTAAAAACACGTCCACCCTAAAGAAAAGGCGCGAATTTTTAACCCTACTTTGCGACTAGAGTGCGGCGCCCGAGAAGTAGAAATCCTCAAAATTTGCTACCTTCTAGCTTACCTACGGATACAGACAGCTCAACCCACCGCGCCTAAGCGCGAGGACCGTTAACGGAATTGTTGACACCACTACCCGAGAAAACGATGGTGAGCGAATTCCCGTTAGAACAGAGGGCAGGAGCTCTCCCTCGAAAATCGAAAGGTCTTTAGGATCTCATCATCGGGTCTAGGGCCTTTCCATGGCTCGGAACGTCGTCCGCAATCGAAAAAATACTCAAGTTACCTGATCATCAATTCTTTATAGACTTTGATCCCGTAATTACTTTTTTTTTGGTTTTTCCCGAAAAAAAACTCGCTTAAGGAACGAAAAATTTATTTTGCATCACCTCACGAGAAGTAAAAAGTAACGTTATTTCGTGCTTTTGCTTCCCGCGAAATTCGTATATTTGCCAAAAAATAATAATATTTTTTTAATTTTGTTAAATATGCGATTATTCTTTTTTTTTAATTTAGTCTCCCATAAAATATCATTTTCTTTATTAAATCATTTTTTAGGGTGTCTAAATTAAAAAAATTAAAAATAGTAGTCTAAGTGCTAAGTCGAAGGTCTAAGTATAAGTCGAAGGTCTAAGTGCTAAGTCGAAGGTCTAAGTGCTAGTCGAAGGTTTAAGTATAAGTCGAAGGTCTAGTATAGTCGAAAGGTCCTAGTGCTTAAAATCTAAAATTTCTCAAAGAAAATAATACACAAAATTTTTTAAGTCCAAATATTTTCGGAATTTGCACTTACACCTTCGACTTATATCAGTTCCCGATCAGGCGACACTATATGACGTCATAATCGGATTGAAGATAGTTTTAGCTTAGGTAACTGGTATTTGAAAGCGTTCAGCCGCTTTTGCGATTCCCGTAAGGCGACACTATACTATAGTGACGTTTCGAAGGGAACCGAAAAACGATCTAACTTGATCGCGCAACACCTTTTAAGGTATAAACTATCACTTCAACCCCATATAGTGACGTCTCAATGGGAACTGATATAAGTCAAAGGTCTAAGCGTGAAAATCTAAAAAACCACAGAGAAAATAATTTCCCAAAAAATTTAAAGTCGAAATTATTTTTCGGAATTTGCACTTAGACTTTCGACTTATTTTAGTTCAACAAACAAACAAACGAACAGTCAGAGATATAAGTCGAAGGTCTATGTGCTAAGTCAAAGGTCTAAGTATAAGTCGAAGGTCTAAGTGCTAAGTCGAAGGTCTAAGTGCTAAGTCGAAGGTCTAAGTATAAGTCGAAGGTCTAAGTATAAGTCGAAAATGGGGTAAGTGCTAAAAATCTAAAATTTCTCAAAGAAAATAATACACAAAATTTTTTAAGTCCAAATTATTTTTAGGAATTTGCACTTAGACCTTCGACTTATATCAGTTCCCGATCAGGCATCACTATATGACGTCATAATCGGATTGAAGATAGTTTTAGCTTAGGTAACTGGTATTTGAAAGCGTTCAACCGCTTTTGCGATTCCCGTAAGGCGACACTATACTATAGTGACGTTTCGAAGGGAACCGAAAAACGATCTAACTTGATCGTGCAACACCTTTTAAGGTATAAACTATCACTTCAACCCCATATAGTGACGACTCAACGGGAACTGATATAAGTCAAAGGTCTAAGTGTGAAAATCTAAAAAATCACAGAGAAAATAATTTCCCAAAAAATTTTAAGTCGAAATTATTTTTCGGAATTTGCACTTAGACTTTCGACTTATATTAGTTCAACAAACAAACGAACAAACGTCAGAGAGTATAGGTCGAAGGTCTAGTGCAAAAAACTCGAAAAACTACCGATAGCTACAAGAAAACTAATAACATTCGTGGAATCAGCGTAAGATATTTGTTCTAAAAATGGAAAAAAAAATTTTTTTTATTTTTTTGGTTATTTATTTTTTTTTTCTCGGAAACTACATTAGCTACAAAAAAAATAATAACCTTTTTGGAGATCAGAAATAAAAAAATTTTGTTTTAAAAAAAAAAAAACAATAGTTTCCTTGTACCTATCGTAGTTTTTGAGAAAATAAAATAAATAACCAAAAAAATCAAAAACAAATTTTTCATATTCAGACAACTATCTTACGCTGATTTCACGAGTGTTATTAGTTTTTTTGTACCTATCGTAGTTTCGAGAAAAAAATAAAAATAGCCCCACAAATAAAATAAAAAAAATTTTTTGCAATTTTTAGAACAATTTTCTTACGCTTATATTTAACTATAAGGTGCAAATAAAAAAATTTTGATACCAAAACTATGGGATTAAATATAAAACGATCGATAATTAAAAATTTTATTCTGATAAATAACATAAAAATTAATAATACAAAGTTTTTTATTGAAATTTTTATATACATACAAATGCATATGCAAGCATATATATTATATATATATATATATATATATATATATATATATATATATATATATATATATATATATATATATATATATATATATATATATATATATATATATATATATATATATATATATAATATATATATATATAATATATATATATATATATGTGTATGTTTTAAATTTCCTCTTTCATTTCTTCTCTTATTATTAATATATTTCTGTTATGCTATCTATTATACGTTCGACAGCTTTAAAAAGGTTGTTAAAAAATTCATGATTTTCAATAAAGGGAAGAACCAAATGAAATGTCTTGGGCTTGCGATCTCGACCTTTTTCTAAAAACTTAAAAAAAGTGTTTAAGTAATAAAAATAGATATCATCTTTTAACCATAAAAGACTCCCGGAGAAATTCATTTCTCTTTCCACCTTGTATTTATCGCTGTCAATTGATTCACAACCATCTAGTAAACTACGTATCTCCGAAGAGTTATATTGTTTTATATTCCATCGAATGATGGATTTTCCATGATCATCAGTCATAGTCACCGTAATTTTTTTGAACAGCTGGTCAATATTTCTTTCGTAAGTGCGTTTATAGTTACCTATAAAGTACTTGAACATTTTTTGTTTATCTGCTAAGAAGTTATCAAAATTAAACTCTACTCCTCTTTTCAAAGAGCCAGTGATATTCAAAAGTTTATGAATTTCGCAAAGATCGATATGTTCCCAATGGAAAAATATGACGACTTTTTCTAGATTTGGAGAGACACTACAAATATAATATAAAAGATCAGAAAAATCGATCTTCAATTCTACCAAATTTTTAAGAACCGTTTTATTTACGTAACTTGCTATCATTTTGTGGTTGTAAATACTTTCTTTCACATACGAATCAGGATACATGTTTATTTTAATTTCCAAATTAGTCAGATTCGGAAAGGCTTCGACGACTTTATTATTCAGTGAGCCACAGGTACTCATTGATTTTAAAAATGTCTCTTTTTCGTCGTATGATATTCTCAAGATACGAACATTTGGGAATCGGAATGGAGAAAGGGTATCCATACATTCGTTTTTTTGAAGCATTGCGTTAAATTGACAAACGTTTCGCAAATTCAATTCCAAGGAACCATCGACGTTTCTAATACTCCTTTGCAATCGGTTTCTAAAAAATTTTGTATCCCAAGAATCAATTATTTTCTTTTCCATTCCAGCTCGCCATAATTTACCGCAGTGCAAATGACATGTTTGTAAAATCGGTTGGTAAGTCAAGCTCTTAAAGTGATTCATAACCGCAAAAATTCCTCTGCACGCGAGACAAAATGGTATTTTTATTTGCACGCGAGACAGAATGGTATTTTTATTTCGTTTCTTTCATGATCTTTAGAAAGGAGTCTCAAAAAACTAGTTTCCAACATTCTATGTAACGTTTTCAATTTTCTATAATTTTCATCTCCTATTGCTTCTTCTTCTTCTAATTCCTTTCCCATCGATAATTTAACGTGGTTTTTGACTGGCGATGAAGCCTCACTGATTTCCCATTCAATTATTCTTCGGTTTTCGATTTCAACCACTACGACTAAATTAGCCAATTTTTGGCTAGAACAATTATAGCATTCGCGAAATTTATTTATCCATATATTGAAACCGTAGTTGGGAAAAATTTCTTCTTCCGCTGAGAAACTGGAAATCAATTCTAATGTCTTCACCCCAGTTTTTGCAGCCAGTAGTCTTACACGATCGCTTCTCACAACGGAAGGTGGGTGTATATGGTTTAAACGAACTCCAATTTTTTGTAAGTTAAACAACGATGAGATTTCCATAATTTCCTCGATGTTGTTGTGATCCACAATTAATGTAGTTAATTTTTTAAACGAAGGAATAAGAAGTTTCGGCAATTTACTCGAAAAATCAATTTCGACAGCTTTTGACGACATTTTTAAGAATTCGATGTCGGATTCGCTAATCAAAGCGTTCCCTGATTTGCTTAAAAGAAGGGGAGAGTCTTCGCTCATAATCATTTCGGTCGTGTTCTCTCTTATCACCCCATTGCGACAAACGCATAATAATTTTAGTGTGATTAGGTTTGGAAATAAGATCGAAATATTTTTCATTAATCCAAGAAATTCGTCGTCAGTGAGAAGGTTAGTACCCGTATTAACAATTTCTAGTTTCTTGATACCAAATAAAGGTTGATGTGGTTTTTCCTTCATTGAATCCGTCAATTTTATGAAGGTTTCATACTGATCTAAATACATAGCCAAAGATTTTAAGCTTTTGTACTTCGTACTCATTGTCCTAATAACTTCAGCGGTTTTAGCGGCTACGGAAACACCATCGGCTGAACTGTCTGATGCGACCATATACTTGGTCAATGTCAGTGTTATTGATTCAGTCGCCGTGTAGGTATTTTGCTTTGCATTTTTAAGAAAACTTAGAATGATCGCCGAGGTTTTTGCCTCGTCGTCCGAATCAAATAGCGGAAATAACAGGTTGAAATTTAATTCCTTCGACCCATGTTTTTCGATGAAACGATTCGTAATTATATCACAGATCACCCCGAATATTTTTGAATCAGAAACGTCGTAAAAATCTTGAAAGGATGACGTTTCAAAAATGACGTTCATTGATAGATCTTGCAGATTTTTTACAGTCATTTTCGTTTCGAGTTTTTCGTCGTCGAATTCGGCTGTGAAAAAAGTACTAAGGTCAGAAAGTAGTATTTTCTTCAAAATAAATAATAATTAGGAATAATGAAATAAAATAAAATAAATTATCAGACACTGATCTTCAGGGTGTATACGCACATTCGCGGCGAAGCCACGCTTCCTAATGATAAAATATATAACAATTTGACTCCCTTTTATATGCAAAAGATAAAAAAAAACAAATGAGTTATAATAATAATAATAATAATAATAATAATAATAATAATAATAATAATAATAATAATAATAATAATAATAATAATAATAATAATAATAATAATAATAATAATAATAATAATATAATAATAATAATAATAATAATAATAATAATATATAATAATTAATAATAATAATAATATTAATAATAATAAATATAATAGATAAGAATTGATTATAATCAATAATAATAATTGATAATAATAATTTTATAATTATACATAAAACAATATATAATAATAATAATAATATAATAATAATAATAATAGTAATAATAATAATAATAATAATAATAATAATAATAATAATAATAATAATAACAATAATAATAATAATAATAATATTAATAATAATAATAATAATATAATAATAATAATAATAGTAATAATAATAATAATAATAATAATAATAATAATAATAATAATCTATATACTAAATTCTTTGTAAGTAAAGGGAACAAGAAGATCAAATTTGTGCAAAAACGCATAATAAAATCGCACTAAAAGGAACGTTACCTTGTGAATTTTAAAAATTCGTAGAAAAAAAAAATAATGGTGGAATCAGCGTAAGAAAATTGTTCTAAAAATTGCAAAAAAATTTTTTTGATTTTTTGGGGCTATTTTATTTTTTTTTCTCGAAAACTACGATAGCTACAAGAAACAATAACACTCGGTGAAATCAGCGTAAGATAGTTGTTCTGAAAATATGAAAATTTGTTTTTGGATTTTTTTGGTTATTAATTTTATTTTCTCGAAAACTACGATAGGTACAAGGAAACTATTGTTTTTCCATTTTTAAAACAAATTTCTTACGCTGATTCCAAAAAGGTTATTATTTTTTTTGTAGCTATCGTAGTTTTCGACAAAAAAAAATAAATAACCAAAAAAATCAAAAAAATTTTTTTTCCCTTTTTAGAACAAATATCTTACGCTGATTCCACGAATGTTATTAGTTTTCTGGTCTCGTCTGTGGGAATACTGTTGGACGATCGGGTCTTTCTCTTTGATCTCGAGAATTTAGTATTTCCTTGTAACCTCTGATGGAAGAAACATCATGAATGTTAGTGTTAAGACGGGGGTCTCCGGGAAATGTTACCCGAAACTCATTAGTATACCACAAATAAGAAAAATCTAAAAACATGTCTCAATTGTTCGTTGAGACAAAAAATAAAAATGTGCGTAAAAAATGCAAAAAAATTTTTTTGCCATTTTTAGACAATTTTTCTTACGCTGATTCCACGAATGTTATTAGTTTTCTTGTAGCTATCGTAGTTTTCGAGAAAAAAAAATATCCCAAAAAATTTCAAAATTTTTTTTTTTCATTTTTAGAACAATTTTCTTACCCTGATTCCCCAAATGTTATTAGTTTTTTTTTGTTCCTTTCCTAGTTTTCGAGATCCCTATCGTTAAACCCACTATGACGTATATAGTGACCCCATTCGGGAATAATATGAGTCGGAGGTCTAGTGCAAATTCCGAAAAAAATTGACAGAAATTCTCGGGGGAAATATTTTCTTTGTGATTTTAGAGATTTTCACACTTAGACCTTTGACTTATATCAGTTCCCGTTGAAACGTCACTATATCGAGGGTGAAGCGAGTTGATACA
This sequence comes from Trachelipus rathkii, assembly GCA_015478945.1. NCBI lineage: Eukaryota > Metazoa > Arthropoda > Malacostraca > Isopoda > Trachelipodidae > Trachelipus > Trachelipus rathkii. The sequence continues at coordinate 47,365 of JABUQX010115068.1, forward strand.
CTAAAAAGTGGCATTTGAAAGCGTTGAGCCGCTTTTGCGATTCCCGTAAGGCGACACTATACTATAGTGACGTTTCGAAGGGATTCGAAAAACGATCTAACTTGATCGCGCAACACCTTTTAAGGTATAAACTATCACTTCAACCCCATATAGTGACGTCGCAACGGGAACTGATATAAGTTCAAAGTTCTAAGTGTGGTAAAATCTAAAAAACACGAGAAATATAATTTTCCCAAAAATTTTTAAGTCGAAATTATTTTTTCGGAATTTGCACTTATACCTTCGACTTATATTAGTTTCCGATCAGGCGTCACAACGGTCAGACGAACAAACGAACACAAAACATACTATATAAGTCGAAGGTCTAAGTGCAAAAAACTCGAAAACTACGATAGCCACAAGAAAACTAATAACATTCGTGGAATCAGCGTAAGATATTTGTTCTAAAAATGGAAAAAAAATTTTTTTGATTTTTTTGGTTGTTTATTTTTTTTTCTCGAAAACTACGATAGCTACAAAAAAAATAATAACCTTTTTGGAATCAGCGTAAGAAATTTGTTTTAAAAAATGGAGAAACATAGTTTTCCCTGTAGCTATCGTAGTTTTCGAGAAATAAAATAAAATAAAAAAAAAAAATCCAAAAAATTTTTTTTGCCGTTAATTGATTTTGTTTGTTTTATTTTATTTTTTTTCTTTTCTCGGACTAGGAATAGGGCTAAAGAATAATACATTCGTGGAATAGTCGTAAGAAAATTGTTCTGGAAATAAACTGACAAATTTGTTTTTTTGGATTTTTTTGGTTATTTTTTTAATTTTCCCTCGACAAACATTTTTCATATTTTTCAGAACAATTTTCTTAAGAACGATTACGCCATACAGAAATGGTGGATATTAAGCTTTTTTCTGTTATATTTTACAAATTTCTGTATATTTTGCCGCATAAAATTTCCTTTTTACACGTCAATTTCGGCATTTATTCTACTTATTCTCAGAGAGATCAAAGCTATCCGTAGTCATTAAAGAAGAGAATTCTTTTTGCCAATTTTTAGAACAATTTTATTACAACTGTTCAAGATGTTATTATATTTCTTGTAGCTATCGTAGTTTTTCGAGAAAAAAATAAACATTATCACCAAAAAAAATTCAATTAATTTTTTTTACATTTTTAGCAATTCAATTTTCTTTATTACGCTGATTCCACGAATGTTATTAGTTTTCTTGTATGTCTATCGTGATTTTTTGTTATGAAAAAAAATAAATACCTAGGCCCAAATAAATCAAAAAAATTTTTTTGCAATTTTTAGAACAACAATTTTCTTACCCTGATTCCACGAATGTTATTAGTTTTCTAGTAGCTATCGTAGTTTTTCGAAGAAAAAAAATGAAAAAACCCGAAAGAATTAAAAGAAAAAATTGAATAATTGCTTTGTGTTCGCGATGTGTTATATATAGCCAGTTTCTTTAGGCTGATTCCCACGAATGTTATTAGTTTTCTTGTAGCCATCGTAGTTTTCAACATAGATATTTATTTCTTGTAATTTTTTTTTAAAAAAATCATATTAGTGTTAGTTAGCTTTAAAAATTAATTAATTCATAGTAAAATCTGAATTGAAGGTGACTAAGATTAAAAACATATTAAATTAAATTCTAGGATTTGATGCGAATGAATAACGGTAAAGCTAAAGTGTTAAATATATATATATATTTTATAGTTTTACTAGGTTATTATATATATATTATATTATTATTATTTATATATGGTTTATGTATCTATATATATATTACTTAATATTATATAAGTGGTGATACTGAGTCGTTGTACATACATATCCCGCACTTCTGTTATATTTATATTTTAATTATTTGGGTAGGGACATTATAATTAATATAATATGTATTCTCTTACTGGATATTGGATACTATTTTTAAGATTTTCACACTTATCGCACTATTGCCTTCACTTATATCAAGTTCCCTCATATTATATGGGCGACGGTCATATTAATATATGTGAGGTTTAGTCATAGTTGCTATAGTTATTCTCCTTATTAATATCAAAAGTGTGTATTATATATGTATGACCGCTCATCGATTATGCTACGTTATTATTCTATGGAACATCTATACTTATATACTAGGCTTATATACCACGTATATTACCTACATAGTTTATATCTGATCGGTTAGGTACATAAATGAGCTCTTAGCTAGGCGGCTTCACACCCTATCTACTGACTCATGTGTGTTCTACTATATATATCGCTATTATTTCACTCTATACAGTCTACTATATTTATATACTAGAACGTATTCCATACTAGTAGTGAGCTACTTAGTATTATATTTCACATCCACTATATATAAATATGGTTTACTATAAAGTTGCTGCAAAAATCTGGCTACATCATTAGTGGGAAGATAGTTAGAGCACCACTAAGAGTTTACCCTTCTTTAGAGGGAGCACTACGTGCCGATCGTGTGTGGACGCACAGGATGGGGGATAGTTTCTGCATACTTCCACAGTGTTATGTGGGAGTTGGCTCGGGGAATTGCACAGACCCCTGCGATCAACCGAACCCAGATCTGCATATAATTGAGTATCGGGGTTCCGGGAGCGCGATGGAGGGTGGTGTCACGGTTCCACTACCCGGTGGTGGTCTTATACATACAGGGGTAGGTCCGCAGACCCTGACGGGTAAAGGGGTGCGTCTAGCGCATCCGGCTGAGTATATAGAAAACTACATGAACTATGTCGGTATGTACCCTAACACTCTTGGCGCCCTATTTTTTGCGGTCAAAGTCTTTTTTTTTCTGTGCCATGCATATGCAACAATGTGTATGCCTTACTGTCGGTGCTGTTGTTCTCTAGTTACATGATGTCAGCTTTACCAGTCAACTAATAATAATATATATATATATATATATATATATATACTATATATATATTATAGTATATATTATTATATATATATATATTATATATAATATTATATTATATATATTTATATATATTTATATATATATATATTATATATATATAATAAGAATTTTCACTACTTGACCGTTTGACATTTTAGTTCCTGTGAAGCGTCACTTAATTAGTCGAGTTGAAGCGAGTATTAATACCTAAAAAGTGGCATTTGAAAGCGTTCAGCAGCTTTTGCGATTCCCGTAAGGCGACACTATATATTAGTTCAACAAACAAACGAACGACGGTCAGAGATATAAGTCGAAGGTCTAAAGTGCAAAAAACTCGAAACTACGATAGCGCACAAGAAAACTTAATAACATCGTGGGAATCAGCGTAAGATATTTGTTCTAAAATGGAAAAAAAAATTTTTGATTTTTTGGTTATTTTATTTTTTTTCTCGAAAACTACGATAGCTACCAAAAAAATAATAACCTTTTTGGAATCAGCGTAAGAAATTTGTTTTAAAAATGGAGAAACAATAGTTTCCCTGTAGCTATCGTAGTTTTTGAGAAATAAAAATAATAACGCAAAAAAATCCAAAAACAAATTTTCATATTTTCAGAACAAATTTTCTTACGCTGGATTCCACGAATGTTATTAGTTTTCTTGTTGCTATCGTAGTTTCCTCATAGAGAGAAAAAAATAAAATAACCCCAAAAAATAAAAAAATTTTTGGCCATTTTTAGAAAGCAATTTCTACGCTGATTCACGAATGTTATTAAGTTTTCTTGTAGTATGCGTAGTTTTGATGAAAAAAAATACAAATATCCAAAAAATTTTAAAAAAAATTTTTTTAGCATTTTTTAGAACAATTTTCTTACGCTGATTTCCACGAATGTTATTAGTTTTTTTGTAGCTATCGTAGTTTTTTGAGAAAAAAAATAAAATACCCCCAAAAAATCAAAAAAAATTTTTTTTGCCCTTTTAGAAGCTAATTTTCTTAGCCGCTGATTCACGAAATTTATTAGTTTGTTGTAGCTAAATCGTAGTTTTTCCCGAGAAAAAAATAAAATATCCAAAAAAATCAAAAATTATTTTTGCCATTTTTAGAACAATTTTCATACGCTGATTCCACGAATGTTATTAGTTTTTTTGTAGCTATCGTACTTTTTTGAAGAAAAAAATAAAATAGCCACAAAAAAACAAAAATTTTTTTGCCATGTTCAGAACAATTTTCTTACGCTGATTCCATGAATGTTATTAGTTTCCTTGTAGCTATCGTAGTTTTCGAGAAAAAATAAATATCCCAAAAAAATTAAAATTTTTTTTTCCATTTTTTTGAACAATTTTCTTACGCTGATTCCACGAAGTTATTAGTTTTCTTGTAGCTATCGTAGTTTTTTGAGAAAAAAAATAAAATAGCCCAAAAAATCAAAAAAATTTTTTGCATTTTTAGAACAATTTTCTACGCTGATTCACGAAATGTTTATTACTTTTTCTTGTTAGCTATGCGTATGTTTTCGAGTAAAAAATAAATAGACCCCAAAAAATCAAAAATAATTTTTGTTCATCTTTTGAATATCAGATTAAGCTGATTCCAAGAAACTTTTGATTTCTTGTAGCTATCGTAGTTTTTTGAGAAAAAAAAATAAAATATCCCAAAAATTTCAAAAAATTTTTTTTTCATTTTGGAACATTTTGTTACGCTGTTCCAGAATGTTATTAGTTTCTTGTAGCTATCGTAGTTTTCGAGAAAAAAAATAAAATATCCCCAAAAAATCAAAAAAATTTTTTTGCCATTTTTAGAACAATTTTCTTACGCTGATTCCACGAATGTTATTAGTTTTCTTGTAGCTATCGTAGTTTTCGAGAAAAAAAATAAAATATAAAAAAAATCAAAAATTTTTTTTTTCCATTTTTAGAACAATTATCTTACGCTGATTCCACGAATTTTATTAGTTTTCTTGTATTTACCCTATATTGAGATGTGCTAAATGGTCAACGCCACTATGACGTCAATATATTGACGCTCATCGGGGACCTATATAAAGTCGAGGTCTAAAGTGCAAATTCCGAAAAAAAAATTGAACAGAAAATTATCGGGGGAAATATTTTCTTTGTGATTTTTTAGATTTTTACACTTAGACCTTCGCCTTATATTAGTTCCCGAACAGGCGTCACTATATGACGTCATAATCGGTTTAACGATAGTCTGAGCTTAAGAAAATGGTATTTGAAAGCATTGAGCCGGTTTTGCGATTCCCGTAAGGCGACACTATACTATAGTGACATTTCGAAGGGAACCGAAAAAAGAATCAAACTTGATCGCGCAACACCTTTTAAGGATTAAACTATCACTTCAACCCCATATAGTGACGTCTAAACGGGAACTGATATAATTCAAAGGTCTAAGTGTGAAAATCTAAAAAAATCACGGAGAAAATAATTTCCCAAAAAATTTTAGGTCGAAATTATTTTTCGGAATTTGCACTTAGACCTTCGACTTATATTAGTTCAACAAACAAACGAACGAACGGTCAGACGAACAAACGAACTAAAAACATACTATATAAGTCGAAGGTATAAGTGCAAAAAACTCGAAAACTACGATAGCTACAAGAAAACTAATAACATTCGTGGAATCAGCGTAAGATATTTGTTCTAAAAATGGAAAAAAAAATTTTTTTGTTTATTTTGGTTATTTATTTTTTTTCTCGAAAACTACGATAGCTACAAAAAAAATAATAACCTTTTTGGAATCAGCGTAAGAAATTTGTTTTAAAAATGGAAAAAATAGTTTCCTTGTAAGCTATCGTAGTTTTCGAGAAAAAAATAAAATACCCAAAAATCAAAAAAATTTTTTTGCCATTTTCAGAACAATTATCTTACGCTGATTCCACGAATGTTATTAGTTTTCTTGTAGCTATCGTAGTTTTCGAGAAAAAAAATAAAATACAAAAAAAAAAAAAAAAATTTTTTTTTTCATTTTTAGAACAATTTTGTTACGCTGATTCCACGAATGTTATTAGTTTTCTTGTAGCTATCGTAGTTTTCGAGAAAAAAAATAAAATAGCCCCAAAAAATCAAAAAAAAATTTTTTTGCCATTTTTAGAACAATTTTCTTACGCTGATTCCACGAATGTTATTAGTTTTCTTGTAGCTATCGTAGTTTTCGAGAAAAAAAAATAAAATAGCAAAAAACAAAAAAAAACCCAAAAAATTTTTTTTTGCCAATTTTCAGAACAATTTTCTTACGCTGATTCCACGAAGTTATTAGTTTTCTTGTAGCTATCTGTAGTTTTCGAGAAAAAAAATAAAATATCCAAAAAAATCAAAAATTTTTTTTTTTTCCATTTTTTTGAACAATTTTTTACGTTGATTCCACGAATGTTATTAGTTTTCTGTACCTATCGTAGTTTTGAAGATAATAAAAATAAATAAAAAAAAAAAACCAAAAAAATTTTTTTGCATTTTCAGAACTAGATTTTTTCTTACGGCTTGGGAAAAAAATTTTCCCCCCCAACCCGGGGTTAATGTTTATTAGTTTTCTTGTAGCTATCTGTAGTTTTCGAGAAAAAATAATATCCAAAAAAAATCAAAAATTTTTTTCATTTTTTTTTGAACAATTTTCTTACGTTGATTCACGAATGTTATTAGTTTTCTGGTCTCGTCGTAGTTTTTGAGAAAAAAAAAATAAAAATAGCCCAAAAATCAAAAAATTTTTTTTTGCCTTTTTTAAAACAATTTTCTTACGCTGATTCACGAATGTTATTAGTTTTTTTGTAGCTATCGTAGTTTTCGAGATACCTATCGTTAAACCCACTATGACGTCATATAGTGACGCCCATTCGGGACTAATATAAGTCGAAGGTCTAAGTGCAAATTTCGAAAAAAAATTGAACAGAAAATTATCGGGGGAAATATTTTCTTTGTGATTTTTTAGATTTTCACACTTAGACCTTTGACATATTAGTTCCCGTTGAAACGTCACTATATCGAGTTGAAGCGAGTTTATACACTAAAAAGTGGCATTTGAAAGCGTTCAGCCGCTTTTGCGATTTCCGTAAGGCGACACTATATATTAGTTCAACAAACAAACGAACGAACGGTCAGAGATATAAGTTCGAATGTTTCTATTTTTTTTTTCTAAGTGCAAAAACTCGAAAACTACGATAGCCACAAGAAAAACTATACATTCGTGGAATGCAGCTAGCGTAAGATGATTTTGTTCTAAAATGGAAAAAAAATTTTTTGATTTTTTGGGGCTATTTTATTTTTTTTCTCCGTTGTAACACGAAAACTACGAAATAGCTACAAAAAAAATAATAACCTTTTTTTGAATCACAATAATATATTTGTTTTGAAGATGGAGAAACAATAGTTTCTCGCTGTAGCTATCGTAGTTTTCGAGAAAATAAAACAATTAAATCCAAATACGTCTTTTCGCGTTTTCAGAACAATTTCTTACGCTGATTCCACGAATGTTATTAGTTTTTCTTTGTTTAAGTTCGTAGGTTTTGAGAAAAAAAATAAAATAACCCAAAAATCAAAAAAAATTTTTTTGCCATTTTTAGAACAAATTTTCTTACGCTGATTCCCACGAATGTTATTAGTTTTTCTTGTAGCATCGTAGTTTTTCGAGAAAATATCATAATCCTCTTTAGTTATTAAAAAGAATTTTTTTTACTGTTTATAGATACAAGAGTTCTTAAGCTGTTACAGAAAGTTGAAATTGTGTTCTTGTAGCTATCGTAGTTTTTGAGAAAAAAAATAAAATACCCCCCAAAAAATCAAAAAAAATTTTTTGCCATTTTTAGAACAATTTTTCGCTGATTCACGAATGTTATTAGTTTCTTGTAGCTATCGTAGTTTTCGAGAAAAATAATAAAATAGCCCAAAAAAATCAAAAAATTTTTTTTGCATTTTTAACAATTTTCTTACGCTGATTCCACGAATGTTATTAGTTTTCTTTTAGCTATCGTACGTTTTTATCGTAGTTATTTTTTAATTTTTTTTAAAAAATCATTTTAGTTTAGTTACCTCTTAAAAATTAATTAAATGAAAACTGAATTGAAGGTGATAAATTAAAAAAAATGTAAATAAATGATCGAATGAAATAACGGTAAAGCTTAAAGTTGTTAATTTTATAATATTATATATATATATATATATATATATATTATATATTATATATTATATATATATATATATATATTATATATAATATATATATATATATATATATATATATATATTATATATATATATATATTATATATATATATATATATTATATATATATATATATATATATATATATATATATATATATATAAATTTTCACACTTAGACTTTTGACATATTAGTTCCCGTTGAAACGTCACTATATCGAGTTGAAGCGAGTTTATACACTAAAAAGTGGCATTTGAAAGCGCTCAGCCGCTTTTGCGATTCCCGTAGGGCGACACTATATATTAGTTCAACAAACAAACGAACGAACGGTCAGAGATATAAGGGTCGAAGGTCTAAGTGCAAAAAACTCGAAACTACGAATAGCTACAAGAAACTATAACATTCGGTGGGAATCAGGCGTAAGATTACTTTGTTCTAAAAGGGAAAAAAAATTTTTTTGATTTTTTTGGTTATTTATTTTTTTTTCTCGAAAACTACGATAGCTACAAAAAAAATAATAACCTTTTTGGAATCAGCGTAAGAAACTTGTTTTAAAAATGGAAAAACAATAGTTTCCTTGTACCTATCGTAGTTTTCGAGAAAATAAAATTAATAACCAAAAAAAATCCAAAAACAAATTTTCATATTTTCAGAACAACTATCTTACGCTGATTCCACGAATGTTATTAGTTTTCTTGTAGTTATCGTAGTTTTCGAGAAAAAAAATAAATAACCCAAAAATCAAAAAAAATTTTTGCCAATTTTTTAGAACAATTTTCTTACGCTGATTCCACGAATGTTATTAGTTTTCTTGTAGCTATCGTAGTTTTCGAGAAAAAAAATAAAATATCCCAAAAAATTAATCAAATTTTTTTTTTTTACATTTTAGTAATAAGCTTTATACGCTGATTCCACGAATGGTATTAGTTTTCTTGTAGCTATCGTGGTTTTTGAGAAAAAAAATAAAATACCCCCAAAAATCAAAAATTTTTTTTGCATTTTTAGAAATTTTCTTACGCTGATTCCACGAATGTTTTTAGTTTTCTTGTAGCTATCGTAGTTTTCGAGAAAAAAAAATAAATTTATCGCAAAAAAAAATCAAAAAGTTATTTTTGTCCATGTTTTTAGAACAATTTTCCATACGCTGATTCACGAATGGTTTATTCAGTTTCTTGTAGCTATCGTACTTTTTGAGAAAAAAAATAAAATAGCCCCAAAAACCAAAACATTTTTTTTTTTGCCATGTTCAGAACAATTTTCTTAACGCTGAGGTTCCACGAATGTTATTAGGTTTTTCTTGTAGTATCGTAGTTTCGAGAAAAAAAAATAAAAAATATCCAAAAAAAATTCAAAAATTTTTTTCCCATTTTTTTGAACATTTTCTTAACGTTGATTTCACGTGTTTATTAGTTTTCTTGTACCTATCGTAGTTTTTTAGATATAAAATAAAATAGCCCCAAAAATCAAAAAAATTTTTTGCCATTTTTAGAACAATTTTTCTTACGCTGATTCCACGAATGTTATTCGTTTTCTTGTAGCTATTCGTAGTTTTTTCGAGAAAAAGAAAACAAATAGCCCAGAAAAATCAAGAAAAATTATTTTTGCCATTTTTTAGAAACAATTATCTTAGCGCTGATTGGTCCAAGACGAATGTTTTTGTTTTCTTGTAGCTTCGTAGTTGTTGAGAAAATATAAAATAGCCTTCCAAAAAATAGGAAAATTTTTTTTTGCCTATTTGTTAGAGAACAATTTTTCTTACGCTGATTCACGAATGTTATTAGTTTTCTGGTGGCTATCGTAGTTTTCGAGAAAAAAAATATCCCAAAAGTTGTCAAATTTTTGGTTTTTTTTCATTTTTAAAACAAATTTCTTACGCTGATTCCACGAATGTTATTAGTTTTTTGTAGCTATCCTAGTTTTCGAGATACCTATCGTTAAACCCACTATTGACGTCATATAGTGACACCCATTCGGGACTAATATAAGTCGAAGGTCTAAGTGCAAATTCCGAAAAAAAAATTGAACAGAAAATTATCGGGGGAAATATTTTTTTTGTGATTTTAGAGATTTTCACACTTAGACCTTTGACTTATATCAGTTCCCGTTGAAACGTCACTATATCGAGTTGAAGCGAGTTGATACACTAAAAAGTGGCATTTGAAAGCGTTCAGCCGCTTTTGCGATTCCCGTAAGGCGACACTATACTATAGTGACGTTTCGAAAGGAATCGAAAAACGATCTAACTTGATCGCGCAACACCTTTTAAGGTATAAACTATCATTAATCGTTCCAATAGTGACGTTTCTCAGGGACCTTTTATAAGTCAAAAGGTCTAAATGTGAAAATCCTAAAAATCACAGAGAAAAAAAATTTCCAAAAAAATTTTAAGTCGAAATTAATTTTTCGGAATTGGCACTTAGACCTTCCGACTTATATTAGTGTCAACAAATCAAACGAAAACGAACGGTTCCAGACGAACAAACGACACAAAACATACTTATATTCTTCCGAACGGACGTTACCTCACGCTGCAGCCCGCGCTCCGAGCAGAGCCGAACCCGACGCTCGACCCACGCCTCGACCCACGCTCCGGCCCACGCTCTACCCACCCTCCTCCCACGCTCATCCCACGTTCAACGCGATGCTCAACCCACGCTCGACCCACGCTCAACCCACGCTCAACCCACGCTCAACCCACGCTCAACCCACGCTCAACCCACGCTCGACCCACGCTCAACCCACGCTCGACCTACGCTTGACCCATGCTAAATCCTCGCTCACGCTCACGACCGTGTGTATGCTCTTCGCTCTAATACCTACGTCATCACGCTCGCACCACGTGTCCAAACCATATAGTGACGTTTCAACGGGACTGATATAAGTCGAAGGTCTTTGCGTAAATTCCAAAAAAAAAATAATTTCGACTTGAAAAAAAATTTTGTGAATTATTTTCTTTTGGAACTTTTGTATTTTAACACTTAGACCTTCGGCCAATATCAGTTTCCTTGAAACGTCATAGCTACAAAAAAAATAATAACCTTTTTGGAATCAGCGTAAGAAATGTGTTTTAAAAATGGAAAAACAATAGTTTCCTTGTAGCTATGGTAGTTTTCGAGAAAATAAAATAAATAACCAAAAAAAATCCAAAAACAAATTTTCATATTTTCAGAACAAATATCTTACGCTGATTCCACGAGTGTTATTAGTTTTCTTGTAGCTATCGTAGTTTTTGAGAAAAAAAATAAAATAGCCCAAAAAAATCAAAAAATTTTTTTTTCATTTTTAGAACAATTTTCTTACGCTGATTCCACGAAATGTTTATTTATTTTCTTTGTAGCTATCGTAGTTTTTGAGAAAAAAAATAAAATACCCCCAAAAAATCAAAAAAATTTTTTTTTCATTTTTAGAAAAATTTTACGCTAATTCCACGAATGTTATTAGTTTTTTTTTTTGTAGCTATCGTAGTTTTTGAGAAAAAAAAATAAAATAGCCCCAAAAAATCAAAAAAATTTTTGCCATTTTTAGAACTATTTTCTTACGCTGATTCCACGAATGTTATTTTGTTTTCTTTGTAAGCTATCGTAGTTTTTAAGAAAAAAAATAAAATAGCCCCAAAAATAAAAAAAAATTTTTTGGCCATTTCTTAGAAGGCAATTTTCTTAACCTGATTCACGAATGTTTTAGTTTTCTTGTAGCGTATCGTAGTTTTCGAGAAAAAAATAAAATAGCCCCAAAAATCAAAAAATTTTTTTGCCATTTTTAGAACAATTTTCTTACGCTGATTCCACGAATGTTATTAAGTTTTCTTGTAGCTATCGTAGTTTTTCGAGAAAAAAAATAAAATAGCCCCAAAAATCAAAAAAAATATTTTGCCATTTTAGAAGCAATTATATCTTACGCTGATGTCCACGAAATGTATTTGTTTTCTTGTAAGCTTACGTAGTTTTTTGAGAAAAAAAATAAAATAGCCCAAAAAAATCAAAAAAAAATTTTTTGCCATTTTTAGAACAATTTTCCTACGCTGATTCCACGAATGTTATTAGTTTTCTTGTAGCTATCGTAGTTTTTATCGTAGTTATTTATTTAATTTTTTTTTTAAAAAAATATTTAGTTTAGTTACCTCTAAAAATTAATTAACATAGAAAACTGAATTTAAGGTGACTAAATTAAAAAAAATTAAAATAAATGCGCGAATGAATAACGGTAAAGCTAAATTGAATAAAATTATATTATATATATATTATATATTATATATTATATATATATTATATATATAAATATATATATATATATATTATATATATTATATATTATATATAATATATTATATATATATATATATATAATAATATATATCATATATATTTATATATAAAATTTTCACACTTAGACCTTTGAATTATATCAGTTCCCGTTCGAGCGTCACTATATGACGTCATAATCGGTTTAATCACTAAAAAGTGGCATTGAAAGCGGTTCAGCCCGCTTTTGCGATTCCGTAGGCGACACTATATATTAGTTCAACAAACAAACGAACGAACGGTCAGAGATATAAGTCGAGAGGTCTAAATGCAAAATCTCGAAAACTAGAATAGCTACAAGAAAACTAATAACATTCGTGAAATCAGCGTAAGAAATTTGTTTCTCGGGATTTTTTTTGTTTTTTTGGTTATTTTATTTTTTTTCTCGAAAACTACGATAGCTACAAAAAAATAATAACCTTTTTGGAATCAAGCGTAGGAAACTTGTTTTAAGAATGGAAGTACACTTCTCTCCTTGTCTGCTGTCAGGTATTCGAGAAAATAATAAATTAATAACGCAAAAAAATCCAAAACCAACTTTTTCATATTTTCAGAACAAATATCTTACGCTGATTCAACGAATGTTATTAGTTTTCTTGTAGCTATCGCGTAGTTTTGGAGAAAAAAAATAAAATAACCCAAAATAATCAAAAAAAAAATTTTGCCATTTTTAGAACAATTTCCTTACGCTGATTCCACGAATGTTTTTTATTTCTTGTAGCTATCGTAGTTTTCGAGAAAAAAAATAAAATATCTCAAAAAATAAAAAATTTTTTTTTACATTTTGATAACACTTTTCGGAGGTTGATTCTCCATGAATTTTATTAGTTTTCTTGTAGCTATCGTAGTAATTGAGTAAAAAAATAAAATATATCCCCCAAAAAATCAAAAAAAAATTTTTTGCCATTTTTAGAACAATTTTCTTACGCTGATTTCACGAATGTTATTAGTTTTCTTGTACTATCGTAGTTTTCGAGAAAAAAAATAAATATCCCAAAAAAAATCAAATTTTTTTTTTTCCATTTTTAGAAAATTTTCATAAAGCTGATTCACGAATGTTAATTAGTTTTCGTTGTAGCTATCGTAGTTTTTTGAGAAAAAAAATAAAATAGCCCCAAAAAAAAACAAAAAATTTTTGCCTTTGGTCTTATTTTCTTACGGTGATTCCACGAATGTTATTAGTTTTCTTGTAGCTATCGTAGTTTTCGAGAAAAAAAAATAAAATATCCAAAAAAATTCAAAAATTTTTTTTTCCATTTTTTTTTACAATTTTCTTACGTTGATTCCACGAATGTTATTAGTTTTCTGGTGGCTATCGTAGTTTTCGGAAAAAAAATAAAATAGCCCCAAAAAATCAAAAAAAATTTTTGCCATTTTTAGAACAGTTTTCTTACGCTGATTCGCACGAATGTTTTAGTTTCTTGTAGCTATCGTAGTTTTCGAGAAATATAGCCCCAAAAATCAAAAAATTTTTTTTTGCCATTTTTAGAAAAATTTCTTACGCTGATTCCACGAATGTTATTTGTTTTCTTGTAGCTATCGTAGTTTTTGAGAAAAAAATAAAATAGCCCAAAAAAATCAAAAAATTTTTTGCCATTTTTAGAACAATTTTCTTACGCTGATTCGCACGAATGTTATTTAGTTTCTTGTAAGCTATCGTAGTTTTTCCGAGGAAAAAAATAAAATATCCAAAAATTTCAAAAATTTTTTTTTTTCATTTTTAGAACAATTTTTCCTTACGCTGATTCCACGAATGTTATTAGTTTTCTGGTGGCTATTCTAGTTTTCGAGATACCTATCGTTAAACCCACTATGACGTCATATATAGTGACGCCCATTCGGGACTAATATAAGTCGAAGGTCTAAAGTGCAAATTCCGAAAAAAAAATTGAACAGAAAATTATCGGGGAAATATTTTCTTTGTGATTTTAGAGATTTTCAACCCCTTTAGACCTTTTTGACTTATTAGTTCCCGTTTGAAACGTCCACTAATAGTCGGTTGAAGCGAGTTGATACACAAAAAGTGGCATTTGAAGCGTTCAGACGCTTTTTTGCGATTCCCGTAAGCGTACACTATAACTATAGTGACGGTTTTCGAAAGGAATCGAAAAACGATCTAACTTGATCGCCACACTTTTAAGTATAACTATCACTTCAACCCATTCCTAGT